>JAJOZX010001344.1:435000-472500 GCA_023014485.1 Bathynomus jamesi
TAAGACGTGGTATGGCGAAACGTAAGAATCTTAACCACTTATCCCCTCTCTGTGCCACTCCAAAGAATAATCTCAGAGACAAATTCGACTCTAGAATAACCTTGCTTTAAATAGCGCTGGGAAATTGGTTCCATGTCTCCATATAAGGAATGCAAAAACATTAATCATTACTTAAATACGATACTGGCAATAACGAAATTAAAAAAAAACCTCTTTGGACTGTAAACATTACTTTATATATATATATATATATTACACCAAAACGGTGCCAGCTATCCATATTTTCTTTATCAATCTAATTATATCGTCTGGACCCAGGTGTTGTTACACTAGAAGTGTCTATTGCAACCGTGCATTTAGGAATTCCGATCATTTTCCCGAAATGAGTCTAATTCATCATTGTATCCCGAGTCCAAAAGTTAAAAATTTTATTCATAAAACCCACAATGGAGGAAAGAGTTGAAAATCAAATTTTAAGAGCGTAATTATCAATTTAACAGGAATTGCATAAGTTAATTAAACACTGACCTTATCCATTCTTTGTGTGTGAGGGGGGAGAGGGGGAGTTGCAAACCCTATATTCCCCATCACTCGCCTGCCTGCCTGTCTCCTTCCCTCCCTACCTCCCTCTCTCTCTCCCCCACCGTATGGCCCCAATACGAGATCTTGAGACTCTGATATCTCTCCCTCAATCTGTATTATCTGAGGCTCGAATCTGAAAGCCAGCTGTGTCACCGGTCGAACCTTGACACAGGATTATTTAATGTCGTGTATTCAGAGTGTGTCCGACTTGAATAAAGGCTAGATTACCCTTTACTTTCTATACAAGATTGGGACCACAAAATACACACGAAGTGCGAGGCGGGCAGAGCTTAAAAATCCCAATCTCATCGGTCGCTCGCTGCAATGGAAGAAGGAGAGACAAGAGATACACTATAGATGGAAGAGGCTGCGAGATAGAGAGGAGGAGAGATAAGGAATGGAGATGAAAGAAGACTAGAACGGATAAGAAATGGATCAATAGAAAAGAACGATGACTAAGAGATAGAGGAGAGAAGAGG
This sequence comes from Bathynomus jamesi, assembly GCA_023014485.1. Classification (NCBI taxonomy): domain Eukaryota; kingdom Metazoa; phylum Arthropoda; class Malacostraca; order Isopoda; family Cirolanidae; genus Bathynomus; species Bathynomus jamesi. The sequence continues at coordinate 436,062 of JAJOZX010001344.1, forward strand.
GGGAGAGACGAAGAGATAAAAGAACGAAAGAATGTCTTTAACATGCGTCTATTGCGTCTTACACGAGCTCAAAGGCGATTCAAAGTGATTTCATAAACCTTTAATTTTATAGTCTCTCCTCTCTTTCTCCCCTCTTTCTCCCTCTTTCTCTCCTCTCTCATTTAAGGAACACTTAATCAAGGACTGCTTTTACACGTCTTTAAAATCGATGTCCACAAACGCAAAAACAATCCCAAATCATCATCATCATCGTCATCACTCCACGAATGAACCTCAGTTGGAACTGGTTAGGATTTTAATCAGAATAGAAGAATTTTCTACCGTCAAAGAATCGAAATTCCAAACGGGGAAACTAAATTATTTTTATTACATTTATAAAATTAAATTTGGTAAAAAATTCTTGTTCACAAAATGTAACAAAGCAGGAAGAACACGCGAAAACAAACAAAACAACTCCGTTATACTTTCGGACGTTAAGTTTAAAACATCACAAAATTTAAGACAAACTGACTCGCAAATCTAAAACTAAATTCAAATAAACAAATTGATATAATAAAAAGTCTTAAAACCGACTTTGAATACTTTATAGGTTATAAAACAAAATAAACATCAGTGCGCTACGTCAATAAAAATCTCCTTAATTGAAACCAATCTACCCAAAATTCTGTTCTAAAATTATGAAAAAAGGGGGGTAGGGGAAGGCTCTTTAAAAAAGTGTCATTAAATATTTTTATTAAAATAAAAATAAGTTGGAATTTCTTTTACGCACGATTTTTTTTTAAATTTATATTTTATTTTTAATCTACGCTTCAAGATTCAATTCATACGAATTTTCTTATTCCTAATTATCAATACGATATTCCATTTGATAAAAATCTTAACAAAATAATTTGCGACTAACACCCCCATCCTCTGTCCAAGCAGGGGGAAGGGAGGGAAATGTCCGAGTTAAATAACTTTCAATACAATCGACGATCAATTTTTAAAAAAAGCCGGATTCGTTGTTCTTTTGTTTGCTTAAGTTTTAAACTTGAGCGAGTTCTTTGTTTTGTTACTCCTCTGTATCTTTTTTCAAGAGAGTTTATACTGAGAGTGAAAAGAGTTTGGAGTTAAGAACCTCTGCATGAGACTCTCTCACCTCAGTCTCTCTCCACCTTATCCCGGAGTATAGACAGGAGATTCTTTGTTCCCTCTATATTTAATTGTTTTATATTCGTATCGAAGTATATCGATTTTATACGCGGGACTATTACGCTCGGTTAGGGACAGAGGGTCTCGTGTTTGGCGCGTTTTATGGGCACGCACTTTCGAGCGATGGAAATGAATACGTAGGAAGTAGTTCGTTTCCTGGTCTTAATCCCCAGAGTGGCTCTTTATCACGAAAAAAGGTCTCGGAGACCCATAAGCCGCGACCCCCGAGAGCCACCTGGCCGAATCCAACAGCGAGAGACGCATCGTTAGATAGGTTGTTAATCTAGTGAGGAAGGGGCGGCGGCCCCTGGGATCCGCAAAGAACACGGAACAGAGGGGAAACGAAGACTTATTGTCACACGGTTGATAAAACATTAGACCAAAAGGACGTAAAAACCTCTTCAATGTCCCGAGAAGAAGAATTAAAAGAAAAACCGTCTCACAAAAGAAAAAACGTTTTTCACCCGCGACGTATTTCGCTCAACTGCGGATGTAAACTGACTAAATAATGATCGACAAAATGTTGCCATAAAATAAATGGCGGATGGCCATATTTCAGGGATAAAATGTGTTTGTCTTCCTTCCCTTCTGCCAGCCAACTCTTTCGATAGCCAACCACACCCATCATAGGTCGTCAGAAAAAGAAAAAAAACTACGATAGGCCTAACAGGTCATATTTAAAACGAGATACTAATGTTTGTGGCATTCGCACTTCGCTCGCCATGATTAACAAAATTAAGAGCACGTCCCCCGTACGATTATATTACGACATGACCCCCTTCAATTAAGGGAAGACCGATTCTTTAAAACTCCCAAATAAGGGATACAATGCTATCCCCGAGGGGAAATAAATAATCTTATTTAACTAACCAAATAACAAATAATGAAGAACAACAGACTTACCTCTCGGCGAGGACCCTGTGCGTTCGGGGACTCTGGCAGTTCACGGACCACTCCGTGTTTCCGTGGTTGTTACAAATTGTGATCGAAAAACGGCCGTAATTCGCGCGTATCACGTTGATCACGTGACCCGGATCACAGGTAATGCTCAGCGTGGCTCCTTCGCAACCGTACGCTGTTCGATACGCTTGGCGGTCTGGAAAGAGAGAAAAAAGGAAATTAACCAATTGTCAATTAGATCCATTCTTACTGCCCTATTGACTCCACTACTAAAAAAAAAGTTCCATTGTTTTTAGGCGGTGAGGCGATGATAATCAATACCGGGATACGAGGTAAATTCCTTCCTCCGATGGCAATTAACCCAAACCATTCAATCACCTTACATAATACGTAACAATGATAAATTCAAATGCTGTCAACGAAATTTACGTTGTTCCCCATAACACTACAAATTACAACAAAGATTTACGTCAGTCGACAATGTATATTCAATACACTAAATTGCATGCTACAATCACCACTATATATATATATATATATATATATAATCTGTCGTAGCGTGTCAGCGCCTAAAAGAACTTTGCATGTTGAATATTCTAAATGGGGTGATGGAGCCGTCTTCATTTTAGGACTTTAATGAGAGCGGTCGTGTTTAAATATACTCGGAAAGGACAACGGAGAGCCCCTATTAAGGGCTCCTTACGCGTTACAGATGGAGTCACACAGATGGTGAAAACGATTCGGGGAGGGTGGGAGCCCTGGCAGGGATGCCAAAGGAACTAATAAGTGTCATTTTATGGGTCATTAGAAGAAATGTTGCGACAAGTCTGACATGGTTCTTCAGCTCATATATATATATATATGTATATATATATATATATATATATATATATATATATATATATATATATATATATATATATATATTAGTAAAGCTAGATTACTTGAACTACAGCGAAGCAAAACAATTTTGATCACCGCATTATTTTTCAGTCAAACTGCTAACTCAGCTCTTCCGAGAAGTTAAGGAAGTATGATCATTTTACACCGACTAGACTTTTTTTTTTTAATTGACGCCCTTATGAATTTGAAAACAAGAAATGAAAAAAGATGTCACCAAAATTTGAACTATCCTACCTCTAATAAAACATACGACAAACGATGAAAAACTAAAAAACAACATTACGCAAAATATCTGGCTCTGTGAATTCATAAACACTGATTTAATTAGCTTAAGTATTGTTTTGATTTAGAGTCATACAAAGATCAGTTCCATTAAATGTATTAGGATAAATATGCCCAGTTAAGTTACGATAGTTTCAGTTAACTTAGTTACATTATACTCGTTTCTAATCGGATTAAGAAGGGTTTGTATATAAAATATATATATCGTCTAGAAATAAACAAAACATATGGATAAAAGGAATGTTTAAAATTGCACACATTCCGAGTCCTTCGTTCTTGGTCCAGTTTGTGTAAAGCAAGCAAGCGTGTGTGTGTGGCATTTTTGTTGCTTCGGAAAGAAAAGAAAAACTTTAGGTGCATCTTGCTCCTGATGATTCATACACCCGGACCTGTAAGGCCAGGAGTGTCCGCAATGCAATGACAGAGGCAAGAAAAATTACTATTGATCAGACTGTTTATTGGATTATGATCAAACAAACCATTACTGCTTTTAATGGTGATGAACCACGTACGGAACCCTTGCTGGTACGTTAAACTTCTATATAATACTTGGCAATGATGTTCCGAGCTGTGCATACCCTAAATAGGCGTATGGATAGAAAAAAAAACAACTTTACTTTCTATATAAACTTAAATTATGAACAATGTCATGATAAAGGTTATATATATATATATATATATATTTTGTGTGTGTGTGTGTGTGTGTGTGTGTGTGTGTGTGTGTGTGTGTGTGTGTGTGTGTGTAATCGATTATTCTTATTGACGTGACAAAAGTGACATTTGAACGATTTTTCTTGCAATTTCAATAAAGATATTCTCAAAAACTATTTATGAATTTTTTACAATCAATTTTCCACTGTTCGCGTAGAGCATCGTGGGCGTGAAAAGAAAGAGTGAATGCGCGCGAAGGAAAGAGGAAGGGAGCAGAGAGAAAGAGACGTAAATCGGCGCGTTACACGGGTTATTATTACCTGCCACGTACGAGTTAATTGCAGGTGCGATCAAACTCCGGAAAATTCACCCGAGAAATTCACGAGGGTGGCACCTTTTGGCAGAATTATCGCTCGCTCTGTATACGAATGCCTTTAACGTGCGGTTAGGTTACCGCACCCCCCCCCCCTCGAATGATATATGGTCCCCCTACCCCTGACGGCGTCCACGTGTGTCAACAGTCGCGCGCACGGCGTTGCGGTCATTAATGACAGACGATTTTGCGCGAGAAACCTCTTAAAAGGTTAATGAAAGCAATGAAGAAAACACTCAAAGAGTAGCGCACTAAATTTAATTAAAGTCATTACTCACTTTAGCACTTCTTATTAATTCAAATATAAGGAATCCATTATATATACTATATATATATAAATGTAACGCGCGCGCGCATGTGTGTATGTGTGTAGATAAATAATTGAGAAAAGGAATAAAGAAAAACTGAGAAAACGCTCCAGGGTGAATTGGCGATCCCGTGGGTTGCTCATAATGATGGTAAATAAGAGAAGGAAACACAGGCGTAACCATCTTTACCACCTTCCCTAACCACCTGAACCATCCTTTTTGTAAGCAAGCTCCTCAACCACCTTATTTTATAACCATCTGAACCTCCTTTACGGGTCTATATGATCTTCAGAACGGGATGATTTTCCGCATGCGAACTATCTTGTCCATAACCATCACTTTATAATAGCCTGAATGAAACTTTTTCTAAGCAGATGAACACTTACGAAAACATCTTAACCATTTTAATACACTTATAAACAAATGAAGCATCTCGAGCGTTGTAAACCCTTTTTAATGTAAACACGAGACTCTTTAAAAACCATCTGTAAATGGTACCTGCATGTACTTCCTTATAGTTTTTTACATTTTTTTTTTTTACTTATTTCATCATAAGGAAATAATGATAAAAACCGCCAATACTACTACTACTACCGTACTACTACTACTAAAATAATAAATTTTTAAGAGATAATAAAATCTTCACTATTTTAAAAAGGAATTAATTTAATTTTTACATTTATTTATTCATTATTTTTTTTATAAAGAAAGTTACATCAACCAATTAAAAATTATATGAAATTTATTATCTGTTCGCAAACGATTTGAGGTAGATAAGACTAGATGATACATTTTTTTTTTTTAACTACCATTTTCTGTGAACACCGAATTTAAAATTTGAATATGTAAATAATAAAAAAAAAAATTATTGAAATAAAATTACATCAAGAAAGATTGGGCGTAATATAATTTCTATATAAATTATGTACTTTAAAAATTGTACTGTAGATCCCCAAGACGTTCGTAATTTTTTTTTTTTTTCATTTTGAATTCTGGTATTTTGGTTAAAAGCGAACTGAATGCATGAGTTTGGCGGATGGCTGATGCTAGGTTACATAATCCCTTGTTGCCCTCACGATGCGCGAGGATTAGAACTGCAACTTGCAGCTTTACAGTCGGTTTTCCTTCTTATATTCGGTGGATGGTAGATATAAACCTTTCTAATGGAGGATTAAGGGCCTCCAACTACAAGAGAAATGTAATGATAAAATATGAATGATTAGCTTCATTCAGGAACAATAATCAGGTAGGCCAAGGGGTCGTAGGAATAACTTTAGGATACCATATTGATTCCCTATTTGTAGTTTGGTCTCCGACTTTAATATTCATAAATTAGGCGCTTTTGAGCAGTAAACTAACACTAAATCAAAGATTTAAAGTATTTCGTGGCATTAGCAAAATTTTAAACTTTATATTACAAAACGTAGACTTAAGGTTACGTACACCAACTTCATTTAACATACTTTGGCACGACAGATATTTCATATACGAGTCTTAACGAAGAGTGACGAGCAAAGTACTTTTACTAAGTTCTAAAACCTTTTCGCACGTTTATTTTTAATAAAATATATACTAAAGATTTTCTACGGGACTGATACAACTCATTTTGCTCGTTAAGGAAAAATTACTTTTCGCTAATACGAAATAAGTTATTTGGAAGACCTTTTAACCAAATATAGTAACTCGAGATGTTTCTTAACTAGACAATCCGAGATGTCTCGAAACTCGCAACAAACACGATTAAAGCTAGCAAGTGGACCAATAAGGCGCCCTTCCCATTTTGAACAAGAGTTACACTCGTGTTTCACTCCACTTAAATTGAAATGTATACAAGAAATCGCCTCGAAGGAAGACTCTCTCGGATTGAAATCGTTATTAGCCGTAGCAATGCTTTTTCAATGCATTGAATTGTACGTATACGCTGAAGAAGAAGAAGAGATTCCTACGAAGGAATCGAAACCGTGGAGAGGTTGAAGGGCGAAATCGATTCCAATCTAAAAATCATCTTCGTCTCATGCCATCCACGGAGGAAGATTTCCCAAATGATGCCTCCAAGACGAAGATCAAACGGAAAGATTTTTGCGGGCGGAAAATCCCGCTGGGGGTTCCGCTACGACTCAATTTCCGCCCGAGTTTCGGAACGCATTTTACGCCGCTCCTGACGCGGTTAAGAGTGAGCGAAGCAGAGACTCTTCCGCTTTTATTTCCTGGCGTTTCTCTCTCTCTCTCTCTCCTCCGCACGCCCTTCTATTGGTTATTTCCACCCTGTTAATTGGATTCCCATTTTTACCTCGGCACAAGATGCTAAAAAGGGGGAAATTTGGCTTATAAAGAGGGCACGAATTAACGTCGAAACATCGCATTAAAAAAATACCCATTTTTACGGAACTAATTTGCAAAAATGCTTAATAAACTAAAACTTTTCTTAATTAGAGAGAGAGAGAGAGAGAGAGAGAGAGAGAGAGAGAGAGAGAGAGAGAGAGAGAGAGAGAGAGAGAGAGAGAGAGAGAGAGAGAATTAAAAAAAGAAAAATTAGTGTAACGTTACAGAATAATGAACGATTGAAAAATAGGAAATAGTTAAAAATAAATAAATAAATAAATTCAAAAGAAATAAATAATTGAAAGAGAGCATCTGACGTAACTCAGTCTTTAAGAAAAACTAATTATTTATGTCTGTAAAAAGGCAATGGGGTGTTCCGTTGCACTTACATATTTTACATCTTCATTCCTTCACTGAATTCGTTTCCTCTTTCAATACGATCAGAATAAACATTCGCGTATCTGCTTCACACAACGACGCTTTGTCGTGTTCATCCTCCTCCTAACTCTTCCTCTTATATAAACGACGGACGAAATATCAATACGTGCCGTTTTCAAGTGGTACTCCCTAATTAAAAAGGGGAGAAAGGAGCATCCTCGTATCTCTCTACCAATTTCCCCGAAGACTCTCGCATGAGGGCCTCATCATACCCTCCAATAAATCACTCGCGGACCAACATTTTTCAAGATGGAGAACTGACCGGTACTGTTTACCTTTCTCTGCCCATGTCGATTCAACCATAATGACAAATAGCTAACAACGCGTTATCACACACTCCTGACAGCTGAATCAACTTGGCTTTTGACGAGTAATCATAGTTCATTTCAGCGTGTTCGCACTTTCAGAATTAATGTCTCTTCATTACGGCTTATCTCGTCATCAAACGGATAAAAAGAGGAAATGCTAAATTAGCGCGATTCGAAGGACGTACCTCCGCGTTGTTTTAAACTCTTCGTTCGTGAACGCCTTCGAATAAACGGTCCCCAACTAACTACATAGCAGATAAGAGGAGAAATATAGTTGGAACATATAGGCAATGGAAGGCGTTTTTAAATAATATAGTTAACTTAAATGGAAAAAAGTCTTTTACGCATATTCCGCAAAGAAAACAAATGAAGCGCGGAGAGATCCCTCCTTTCCTCCCCTTGTTAGTTTAGTTCGATAAAGAGTTCCTGAGTTTAACTCATTAATCATGCGATTATCTTTTGGTGTCTCAATGGCAATCTTAGACTCTCCCTCTCGGCTTCTTCCTGTAACACCCTTCTCTACTGGCTCTTATACCGAGGGAGAAACTATACAGCTCAAATCCATCTAGAATACAAGGGAGGATTGCTGTGTGTGTGTGTGTGTGTGTATATATATATATATATATATATATATATATATATATATATATATATATATATATATATATATAGTGGCGCTCATATAAGTAATTCGTACAGATAAATATTTCAATAATATTCATCCTTATTTCTGTACAATGCATACACGATAGTTATGAAAAGTGTGTACCGTTTGGAAAAATTCAACAAATAAAAAAATTGCTTTAACTTCAACATATAATGTAAAACATCAAAAGAATTTGAGGAAAATAAAAAAAATAAAAATGCAAAAGTTTTCGTACATTTACTTACAAAATTACTTGGTACTTTGAGTGTCCACCTTTTACTTGAATGACTGTAATGATTCATTTTTTGGGTATTTTTCTATAAGGTTTCCACATTTTTCAGCTTTTTTTTCAAATCAAACCATAAATTCTCGATTGAATTGAGATCTGGGCTTTAACTGGGACAATCGAGAAGCTTGAAATTCTTTTGTTGAAGCCATTTCATGGTGTTCTTTACTTTTGTTTTGGGTCATTATCTTGTTGCAGTACCCAATTGCGACCCATTCGCAACTCCCGAACTGAAAGGAATACATTTTCTTCTAAAATTTCATCTCTTCGAATTCAAAATTTTACTGATGGCAACCTTTCCTGGATCAGAAACACTAAAGCATCCCCAAAGAAGCAAACTCTCACCACCATGTTTAACCGGAGGAAAAATGCTTTTTTCACCACCACCCCCTCGAATGCAGTATTTGATTTCCGCCAAACATATCGTTGCTCGTTGTTCCCGAATAATTCAAATTTGGTCTCGTCCGTCCAGACAAATTTCTTCCAGATAGAATATCCATCATTCCGATGATACTTTGCGTACTTTAAACGAGCTTGTTTGCGCACTTTTCGTAGCGGAGGTTTCCTTCCTGCAACTCTTCCATGCAGACCATTCTTTCTCAATGTACGACGTACGTAGAGGGATGGACATCGATCTTAGTCTTAATGTTTCACAAATATCACCCGCAGTCAATGGTGGATTCGCAGTAGCCATTCTTTCAATTCGTCTAGCTGTACGTTCTGAAACCATGCATGGTCGTCCACACCTTGGTAGAGTTTTGATTGTTCCAAAGCCTTTCCATTTCTTTATGATTGCAGCAACCGTCGTAAATGAAATTCGAAGTTCTTCCATCTTCCATAACTCTTTCCGGACTCGTGCGCAGCAATAACATTTCTTAAGATCTGTAGACAGCTCTTTACCACGACGACTCATCCTTCTTCCAGAGAAAATTCTAGAATTCAGAATTGCGAACAGTCTCTAATCAATAAATAGCCAACTACTGATAAAAATTTTAAATTATTCAAGTCTAAGGTGGACACACAAAGTAGTAAATAATTTTGTAAGTGTATAAAAACTGCATTTAACTTTTTATTTTCCTCAAATTCTTTGATCTTTTACATTATATGTAGTAGTTAACCTTCTGTGTGTGTGTATATATATATATATATATATATAATATATATATATATATATTATATACTCATTTGCAGCAATCAACAAAGAGCACGTTGTTAAAGTTGTTGGCTAACAATTCCACCAACCATGCTTAATTTTCTGGTAATAAACCTAATTGATTTAATAATGCAATTTTTTTTTTAATGACACATGAAAAATTAAAAAACTTATTAACGAAAGCATTTTCACGTTTATGACGGGAAATGTCAGACCCTAAAAATGTGTTAAAAAAAAAGGATTCCAAAAGCCGTTGGTCATTGTAAATATTCATTTTCCTCGTTGATACGAACCTTACGCAGTTTACTTTACGCGATGAGGTGAATATTCCTTGCATACGTATACTTTTATACATTTAATTACATTTTTCGATACATATACGTGTAGTTATGTGATACTTTCAATAAAACTTGAAAAAAAACACTTTATAATAACCATAAACCTGTACCTCCCTATTGAACGTCTTATACGAGTGGAAACTCTGAATAGATGAGCAGGTACACTTAATCAATAGTTAACAAAAGGGCAATAAGATCAGGTGTTCCCAAGTCAAGAAAAAGGTAATTGGAAATTGAAGTGAAGATACTCAGCCCAAAGGAAGCGCTCGATCCCAAAGATAAATCACAATTTACCAATTTCGCTCCTTCTCTGATAGAGGCGATAAAGGACGCTTCTGATAGGCTGCGGGGACGCACGCGAGTGACGTCATTCGCGTCCCTAATGTCAAACGACGGTAAAAATGCAACGTTAAAACCGGAAGAAATGACCAAACGATCTTACCAGCCAAGAATTTCCTATCCTCAATGACCGTCATGACGACATGGCAGACACTAACACCTCGATTTTCATTCCGACTTATAAAGTGGATCCAAATATATGTTCGATATTCACACATTCCGTAAACGCAGCATTCTACATGACAGGAACTGACTCCTCGCCAAACTTTTATTAGTTTGTCCATAATCCTCGTACGCGCCTTCTCCGTTAAGTCTTCTTAACGTGTCCATCCTCAGATCGAGGCTACACCTGCCAGGCAGCCAAAAACGAACACAAGCATGAATGCAACGACGAATTATGCGGCTTTCATGTCACTAATAACTTCTGCACGAGTCGATTAGCCCGAATAAACGTCTTTTAATGCAGCGCTTTATATACAAGAGCAGCGTACGGCTTTTAACAAACTCTTCGGAAGTTGTTTCAGGCAAACTTTACCCTTTAATAAAAAGGCTACACTAAAAGACCTCGCATAGTTTCCACAACGGCATCAAACGCAACTATTTCGAGTAATGATGTCCTCTTACTACAGACGGGCACAAAAATTTGTACACTCAGATTTACATTAAGCAAGCTTGGTCGAACCTCATATATATATATATAATGAATAAAACCACGAAGGAAAGGAAACACAGAATGGTGCTCAAGCGCTTTCGTCTAATGACATCCTCAGGGCGCCTCAGTGTTCCTGAGGATGTCATTAGACGAAAGCGCTTGAGCACCATTCTGTGTTTCCTTTCCTTCGTGGTTTTATTCATCATAAATATTTTTCACGTGTTACTTTCGTGAAATAATTTATATATATATATTATATATATATATATATATATATATATATATATATATATACAGGGTGTACATAAAGTCAGGATCTATTTTTGTGAAATAATAATTTTTTTCTATTTTTTTTTCAGAAGCCCTTAGAATGAATACAGAAGAGCGTGTGGCAATAGTAATTTGGCGAATCGAGGGAAAGAAATACAATGACATCAGAGAGAAGTTTAGGAGATGATTTCATAAGCCGGGGCCAATAGACAAGACAATACGAAAATTGGTGAACAATTTTAAACGAACGGGATCTGTAAATGATGAAGCAAGATCAGGACGACCGTGTATGTCAGATCTTACCGTGAATGCAGTACGCGGAATTATCACTGAGGAGCCACGTACGTCCGTTCGTGCTGCATCACACAGACTCGGCCTCCCGACGTCATCTGTGCACAAAATTCTGAAAGTTAATTTGCAGAAGAAAAGCTATCATTTGCAGGTTTTACATGATTTACATGAGAAAGATTTCCCTCGACGAAGTGCTGTGTGTGCTGATCTCGTAGAACAAATCTGGAGTGATAATTTAATGGACAACATTCTCTTTAGTGATGAAGCCACTTTCCATACGTGTGGAAAAGTAAATCGCCATAACTGTCGAATTTGGGCAGATGAAAGACCGAATGATTTCGTCCAAAATTGGGAGAGAGACTCACCTAAAGCTAATGTCTGGATGGGTTTAACAAAATCTAAGGTTTATGGTCCTTTTTTCTTTGCTGAAGCTACAGTTACGGGGCTTATTTATCTGGACATGTTGCAGCAATTCCTTGAACCTCAGCTGATTGGGGATAGGATTGTTAGTACCGTCGTCTATCAACATGATGGTGCTCCTTGTCACTATGCCAAAATTGTTCAGGATTATCTAAATGGACGTTTTCCAAATCGCTGGATCGGACGCGGAAGCAACAGACCTTGGCCAGCGAGATCACCAGATTTCTTTGCATGGGGCTTTATCAAATCGCACGTCTATCAGACGAAGATTACGAGTCTTGAAAACTTACGTACACGTATACGAACTGCTGCAGATAACATAACCCCGCAAATGCTCCAGAATGTGTTTAGAAATGCTGCGGAACGATTTGAGCTGTGCAGGGATACTGATGGGCGTCACGTCGAATCCTACTCTTAATTATTTAATAAATGTTACCACTTTATCATTTTATGATTGAATTCCATATAATTTCCAAGTGCTTCACAAAAATAGATCCTGACTTTATGTACACCCTGTATATATGTATATATATATATATATATATAACCTCGTTGATGTTCCGTGTGTTAGTCTCTTCACACGAAATGTCAAGCTAGTGGCCCTGCCTCTAGGCCTGGCTTGGTGGAGGAGCGAGTTGCTCTCCATTACACATAGCCAGGTACACCCGGCTCATCTGGTATCGTCCTAAGCCAGGCGTCTTGGCCTCCTGACAACCAAGCTATTTTCCTACATTGTTGAAGAGGTCCCTTGTCGGACCTTTAATTTGGGAACACTACACATTCTGCCTTTCCTATTTTTCAGCGTTGTTTGAATGGTAATTGGGTTATATATATAATATATATATATATATATATATATATATATATATATATATATATATATCTATCTATCTATCGAGAAGAAAAAGCACGCACATCACTATCTGGCCTTTCAGGAAAGGAAATAATGAACTAACTGAAGATTTAAAAGAATTATCTGAATATGTATTGAGAGTTCAGTATGAATCAGTTTTGAGTACCCCAAAAAGTGACAAAATGGTACTTGATAGAGATGCATTCTTTGAAGAGAAATTACAAGAGTAGGCCCTATATAACAGATTTTGATTTTACTCTAAAAGATGTAGCGTGAGGTATAGAACAAATAAAATCACATTCAGTTGTAGGTCCGGACAAATAGAACAACTTGTTGATAAAAAACTGTAAAAATGAAATAACTACACCCCCATACTGGATATGGAGAAGATCCCTGGACACGGGGGAAATACCGAGCATCCTGAAAAGAGCGAACATTGTCCTTATACATATATATATATATATATATATATATATATATATATATATATATATATATATATATATATATATATATATATATATATATATATTAGGGCATTCCGAAAACACGAAGTTAGAAATCCAGCAATGCATATATGCTAAACTGGATCCATTTGTACTAAAAAGAAACCACACAAAAAATGGTCTTGATAGTCTCATTCCTTCCACTCCCCCAAGCCCCTTGTAGGTTTGGGTCAACTTGTAGAGCGTTGAAACAGCGAGTGTATTGTACACGAGCACACAATCGACACGAGCACACGACTAGCACTACTCGTCCCCAAACACACACACACACAACCACTTTCCGTTCATCAACCCATCCCCACAAGGTGGGCATCTGCTGTCTGCGAACAAACTGTGTTATCAGTCTGACGTGTCGTACCACTACTAATGAGTCTTATTTGTTTCACAGATGGCAACAACATGCAAGCAAGTGAGTTTGCCAAGCTCAAAAAGCTTCACGAGAGGTACGTGAAGTTGTCTAATCACAAGGATCGACGAACGGAAACAGCGAGCTCATGAACAACAGTTCTTGTTGGACATGGAGACCTTGTTTGATGTTGCTCACTCTGAAACTGGATCTTCGAAGACAAATAAAGAAGACTGCGACTTCCTTAAAGACCAACGGACAATGAGAAAGATGGTCATTGGCCCAGAAGACGTTGCATTTGCCAAAGCATCCAAGGCCAAGGCAATGAAGCAGGAGAACGAGGAGCGACGACGACACAAGTCTAAGGAGGAAATGAAACGAATACGGGAGCCGGAGCATGCAGAGGCAGATGCAGAATTGAATGGCAGCTCGGGAGAGGAATTCACTCAGGTCAGCCACCGCCTCTGCCAATGTGGTTCTCAGCCAAAAGCCATGATGATGGACCCTCGCCGGGTTATCGATGACCCCCAGTTCGTCGCGGCCCTTGACCGGACAAATACAAGCGTGCAAAAAGCCATACACATCGTCGCTCCTGCCCTGTCAGCAGCTGGGGTGAATGTGCGAGAATTGACGCTCTCAGCGACCTCCATTCACGGTGCCAGAACCAAAACACGACACAGAATTGCCGAGGACATTAAGACCAACTTTGACCCCCAGAAGCCGTGCATTCTCCACTTCGATGGGAAGATCCTTCCCGACGAACGAGGTGGTAAGTCGGATCGCTTACCCATCGTTGTATCAGGAGAAGGCTTCGAAAAGCTGCTGGCCATTCCAAAAATTGCATCAGGAACCGGAAGAGCAATGGGAGATGCAGGAATATGTTGTGACACAACGGCGGCAAATACAGGTCTCCACACAGGAGCATGTGTCACAATTGAAGAAGGCTTGCAGCGATGCAGCGTCCACTCGTCTTCTTCCCTTGCCGCCACCACACTCACGAGTTGGTGGTCACTGCAGTCTTCGACAAGTTCTTTTCTTCCTCTGGCCCGAACATTCCTTTGTTTGCTCGCTTCAGGGATTACTGGAGCTTCATTGACCAGGGCAGCTACCATCCCTTTGAAGATGACCCGAAAGACTCTGACCCCTTGCAGACTTTTGTCTCTGATAACCGGAACAGTGTTGTTGAATTCATCAGTGCCAGACTTAGTCAGAAGCAGGACCGGGATGATTACCAAGAATACATGGAGCTGGCGCTTCTCTTCTTGGGGGCAACCGTCCCTCCAAGGAAGCAGAAGAAGAGTCTCTTCCGCTATCCCGGAGCATTCTACCGAGCTAGGTGGATGGCAAAAGGAATTTATTCCCTCAAGATCTTGTTTCGGAGGCAGTTTTCCCTAACGCCGTCGGAAGAGAAGGCGCTGCGACGCATCAACGTATTCTCCACTACGATTTACCTTCGAGCGTGGTTTGAGGCACCCAGTGGCGTCGATGCTCCTCGAAACGACATCGAGCTCCTCCGACAGCTTGAAGGATAAAAGACCAAAGACGAGGCAGTTGCAACCATTGCGATAGCCAAGGCTCAGAACCACCTCTGGTACCTCAGTGAAGACCTTGTTGGTCTCGCCTTTTTCTCGGATATGGTAGACAATTTGGAAAAGAAGCATATGCTTAAAAATATCCATGAGGTCCCTGCGCGCAAGAAGGGGCTAAGAAAATTCGAGTCAAAGTGCATGAAATCGCCGTATCTGCTCTCTCCCAGACTTCGTGACTAAACGGACTGCTAACTTCTTCAAATGCATGGGACTCAAAGTTCCCCACTACCTGGAGGACCTGGTGGCGATGAAGGAGAGAGTTAGGGCCATTCGGGTCGTCAATGACTGCGCTGAGCGAGCGGTGAAGCTCGCAACTGACTTCAACAGTTCGATCACCCAGCGCAAAGACGAGAAAGAATTGACATTCCAAGTGATCGAGCATCATCGGAAGACCATGCCCAGTGCAAAGAAGTCCCATTACATATGATCCCTATGGATATGTTGGTAAATTTTTCATTGTTTTCTTAATGTGTTGAAAAGACTAAGGTTTCAGTTAATTGTTTTGGATGTAAAGTTACGGAAGTACATTTTTTGTTCAGCTGATTCCATAATCTCCTCAATAAGACTTGAAGGAGGCTCTTGGGGGACCAGTAAATATTACTCAAATTGAATAAAATTTTGTTTGTGTTGTTCAGTTAATAAATGGACGTGATTAAACATGTGTGTGGTATTGAATTCCAAACTTTGTACATCACCCCTATAGCCGCAGAATGCCCTAATATATATATATATATATATATATATATATATATATATATATATATATATTATATATACAGGGTGGGCCGTAAGTTTCCATACATAGGAAAAATAAACATTTTTTTATGGACAACCATTTTTATTTATATATGCTCTACATGGTTGCCATTGTTTTGAAAACACATTTCAATACGTGTTCCCCACTGTTGATGAACACGCATTAGCACAGTTGACGTTATGCTTGTAATGGCGTTGGTGATACGTTCCTTTAGATGATTTATGTCTCGTATCTTTTCCTGATACACCATGGCCTTCAAGTGCCCCCAAAGATAGAAATCAAGGGGGGTGAGATCTGGGGATCTGGGAGGCCACTCCACAGGACCACGCCGACCAATCCAAGCATCCGGAAACTGCTGATCCAAATACCGACGCACGTGAAGACCATAATTTAAATTTTCCTATGTATGGAAACTTACGGCCCACCCTGTATATATATATATATAAAGGAGGGGATAGATCTTAAGCAAAGAACTACAGACCAGTGGTCACTGACGT
The DNA here is from genome assembly GCA_023014485.1 of Bathynomus jamesi. Taxonomy (NCBI): domain Eukaryota; kingdom Metazoa; phylum Arthropoda; class Malacostraca; order Isopoda; family Cirolanidae; genus Bathynomus; species Bathynomus jamesi. Next base: position 452,681 of record JAJOZX010001344.1, read on the forward strand.
CCTATCTCACCAGAATATTTGAAAGAATAGTTAAGTGAAAATTGGACTTATTGGAGACACGAGAAAGATTCAATGAGAACCAGCACGGATTCCGATCGTGAAGATCATACCTATCACAACCAATAGATTATAATATCACAGACGTACTTGAAAACAATGAAAACTACGGTGTCATATATGCAAATTTTGCTAAAGCGTTCGACACAAGATGAAACACGGGAATAACAGGTAAAATGGGAAAATGGATCTACAATTTCTTCAGAGAACGTCCGCAGGTCGTAAAAGTCCAAAGTATATCATCATCAGAATCGGAAGTACGCGAGTCGGTACCACTCCTATTCATTATCATGCTAAGAGACACAGGCAATGAAGTAACCAATATAATAACATCCTTTGCAGACGATACAAAAATCAACAGAAAAATCAGTAATGCAGAAGAGGTGGAGGCCCAACAGAGGGACACGAACGGAATATACAAATGGTCAGAAGACAATAAAATTAAATTTAACACCGAGAAATTTCAGCTCTTGAGCTATGGAACAAATGAGACGATAAAACAGACAGTATATTATGCACCAAATCGACAGGAAATTCAGAGAAGCAAGAAAGCAATAGATTTAAGGATTATAATGACCGACGATGCGAAATTTTAGAGACAAAAATCAGATAGCGATAAATAAAGCAGAGAGTTTGTAAATTAAATCTATATTCACTGGAAAGAAGAGATACACCACAGTCTAGTCTACACGCGCAAAATAGAAAAATTGGTACCTAACCTCAAACTGAACCCAGTAACCACCCAAACAGTGGAAAATAGTAAGGTAGAATGTGTAGTGTTCCCAAACTAAAGGCCAGACAAGGGACACCCTCAACTTCTTCTTCTTCTTTCTCTTCGCCCGTTCCCGCCTCTATGCGGGGTCGGCGTTTCTGACCAGCCTCCTCCACACAGCCCGGTCCTGGGCTTCTTCCTCCGACAAACCCTTCTCCCTCAAATCGTCCCTCACCTTCTCCATCCACCTTCGCTTCGGTCTGCCTCTCTTTCTCCTGCCATGCACCTCCATATTCATCGTTCTCTTACCTACATAATCTTCGTCCCCTCTCATCACATGTCCATACCATTTCAGTCTACTTTCTTGTATCTTCCTCGAGATTTCTCCAACCTTTGTTGTGCCCCTTATCCTTTCATTCCTTACTCTATCCAACCTTGTCACTCCGCACATCCATCTCAGCATTCTCATCTCCGTTACATCTAGTCTTTTCTCATGATCTTTCTTTATAGCCCAAGACTCAGCCCCGTACATCATAGCCGGTCTTACCACAGTCTTATACACCTTTCCCTTAACCCTTGCGCCTATTCTTCGGTCACACAACACCCCTGAAACTTTCTTCCAATTTTTCCAACCAGATTGCACTCTGTGTGTTATTTCTGTGTCCAGCTCACCGTCCTCAGCCACTGTCGATCCCAAGTACGTAAACTTACTTACTCTCTTTAACCTCGCTCCCTCTAAACTAATTTCTGAGTCTTGATTTTCGTAGAACCTCAGGTACTCCGTTTTCTTTCTGCTGATTTTCAACCCTCTGTCTTCAAAAGCCCTCCTCCATTCCTCCAATTTTCTTTCTACTACTTCTCTCCTGTTGCTGCACAGAACAATATCGTCTGCAAAGAGCATACACCAAGGGGATTGATCTTTTATCCCCTGGGCCAACACATCCATAATCAAAACAAAAAGGTACGGGCTCAAAGAAGATCCCTGATGTAGACCAACCCTCACGGGGAACCATTCCGTTACACCTACACTACTCCTAACCTGGGTCCTTGCTCCTTCATACATACTTTGCACCAACCCTCAACATTAAAGGAAAATAGCTTGGTTGTCAGGGGGACAAGTCTATTCAACCAGCTTCAGAAGGAGATCAGAAACATTACTGGTGTCAAAATAGACTTCTTTAAAAAAAGACTATACCCCTGGCTCAGGACGGTACCATATGAGCCGGGTGATGTGTCTGGCTTATGCGATGGAGATAGCAAGAGAGCAACTCGCTCCTCCACCAGGCTAGGCCTAGAGGTGGAACCCCGAGCTTGACTTTCGCGTGAAGAGAAATCAACGCACGGTATTGCTACGAGGTTGTGTGTGTGTGTGTGTGTGTGTGTGTGTGTGTGTGTGTCATTCAATAAAATAACATCCTTTAAATAAATAAAGGAGTTCTTCCTGAATTACATGAAACATCCTCACTGGAAGAAAATTTTATTAAAATCTAAAAATCTGGAAATAAAAACTTTAATTTTTCCTTTTGCGGTTTGGCGCCAATCAGAGAAGTAAACATTTGCCAAACAGACTAAGAAAAAAAGTTATCCTTTTTCTTTTTAAAAGGCTTCAAATGAGAACCGAATCCTTTCAATTTTCTCCTTACCAAATGTTTACTCAAATAATCCCAGAGTCAATATATACAAACGCTCCAAGGAAGGGATCGATATATTTACGCATTTCAAATACTGAAGGCCCTATATGCAATACAGTCTATAAATTTACATTTGTTGACTGTATACATCGTATGAATACAATGTAAACACGGACTAAATTCACACCGTTATTAGGGAGTTATGAACTTGTCAAAACGTGCACAGCCCGCGCCTCGTACGCGACGCAGTTACAACCACCTTTTATTGGATAAATTTGTAATCAAATTTGAAAATACTCTCCCAATAAAGAGAAGTAAGACCCGTATATTATATTTGTAGGTCAAATAAAACCCTCGTAAAGGGATTAACTTTCTCTCTATACTCAATGCGTCTCAAACGTGTGCTCGGCGCGAGAAGAGAACATTTGGATTAAGCCCTTTAGTGTACATTTCGGTGATTGGTCGGCATTTCATCCATTAAGAGGAAGAGGCGTTGATAGGAGACGCGATCAGAGCGGCCGAGTTAAGTGGTTTCCATTCAAGAACCGCCCTGACATCTCTGCAATAAACCCGCCAGAAATGGAACCAATGCTCCGCTACACGAAGCCGAAGAACAACCCGTACTGGGATAAAATTAATTACGCTCATCGCCAACAGAATTTCCAATTTGGACCTACAGAGTCACACCATCACTTAAGAAAGGAAACACTCGTGATTAAAGCTTAACTAACAATATACTGGAGAGGCCATACGCACGATTGTACGCAGATCATTAAATAAAATACCCAATACAAATATGAATGAATGAACGACGAGAGAAGATTGCGTCGATTAATAATTAAAATAAGGTACGAACGTCAGCTGGCATAACGAAAGCCACAAACTCGCTCCAGAATATGACCAAATAACCACAAGTGTGTCTAAAGGTGATTAATTCAAAGATGACCACAGTAGTATTTACCCCTATTTAGTCATAATTAGTAGTGGAATTTCACCCACTATAAAGTGCTTTTAAAAAGTATTAATTACACAGGTCAACAACAAAAAAATTATTTTTTCGTTGCCAAGGAAATTCGTACGAATTTAGGGTATTTTGGGGTTGCTGAATTCCAAAATGAAAGTAGTTTTTCCGATTTGGCTCTAGTTCTTGAGATAAGGAGTACCCTCAATTAATAGGAAACGTAACCATAACGCGTGCATATGGGAAACTACCGGAACATTCTAGATGGTGAGACCAAATAAAATGCCATTATGTATTTCATGTGTTTACTTTTGTATGATTTGAGACAATTTCAATGCGATTTGTAAGTAGGCTCCGCCTGAACATAATTTTTTTTGCATTTTTACGTGTTTCAATGGGGTACCAATTATCTCATAAATTAGAGCCAATCTAGCAAAACCGATGTCATATTCGGAATCAGCACCACAAAGTTACCCCAAAATCACTCTAATATGATTGGCAATAAAATGAGTGTTGACCAGTGTTATAGGTACCCCCTCTATTATTATTTTACACACACACGAGTATAACTTTCATAAGGTACGATATAACACTTATAAATAAAGAATAAAAGAAGTGCAGCCATTTTTAAAGGGGTCAATATTTGTCTGCCTTTAATTTTAATTACCCAATTACCATAAATTAAGTACGGTAAGCAGAAAAAAACACTTTTAATCCAAAACAGCCACAAAAAAAAATTAATTAAGATAAACATTTGGAAGAAAGAAAGAATGACATTTTTTTCTTTCACGAAGGGAGGTGACGCCCTCAGAATCTCAAAAGGGGGTTCTTGCCTCCCCAGTGTCACTCCAAAGATTAAAGTTCTTCGCCTGTCACGACTCACGATGAGTCCCGATGAGTCCCTCTCAGAATTTTGAGGTGTATTTACGAGGACAGTCACGAATTTAGCTTTTTATCAGCCATTTTTACCACGTCTCTCTTCTTTCTACTCTTCTGAAATACTTAACAGTAATTAATACTTGGGAGTGGGTGTCGGGGGATGGTGAAGAAGTTACCCTTTTTTTAGGGGGGGAAAGAGATGTTCAGCGGGAGCTGTATAGTGTATCCAAAACAAATTTTGAAAAAATTCCAACTTCAAGTAAACAGATTTAGAAGCATATGAAAACTTTACTTTATATATTTTCTTTTGAGATCTTACAAAAAAAAAAAAAAAAAAAGCAACGATATCAACTACAAAAAGTGATGTTAAGTCTCTCTTAACCGTTTCCATTCAACATTTATCGTCAAAATGAAACCGTCAATGCAACTCTTACAGACGTACACAACATTTTATCGATATAAGACGAATCGTTGTATATTGTTAACTAATAAAACATTGGCCAACGCAATAACGTAAATTCAAATTAATAATTACGTAATTCTATATACTTTAAACCGTGGTACAATAATTGATGAAATTGCATACGCGTAATATTGATAAATTACGACCAATTTGCCTTACGGTAGTTTCCATTATAGTCTTGAACTGTAATGAGTAAGGAAATGGCGCTTAAGTACACTTGTCAACCCAAGATTCCTTCAACACAATACGAACAGACGTAGACACTCGGCTTGTTACGGGAAAATTATAAGAGAAGAGGAGGAAGCCGAATGAATAAACACCGACAATCAGGGAAGGGCAAATTACAAGCTGGAGTTTTTAGCTCTTCGATATACAAAGGGAGTGGAGAAGAAAAGTCGAAGGAAATATCTTAATTCGGTAGTAGTCGGGGGGCAAATTACAGATGATCCGATGGTAATAACAGCGCGTCTCCAGCCTTCAAACCTCGTCTAATAAAGTTAAAAAGAAACATTTCTTCGCCTTCCATAGACACGGACGTCATTCGAAGACATCATCAACATACGCGTTGCCTAATATCGGCCTCCATCTTTAATTGCGGGCTCACACTGCGCCTTAACGCGTCTAAATAGGCCTATATAAACCAAAACCCAAGGTTTAAACCCGTTGATAATCGAATAGACTCCACCAGTTGGCTCTAAGGAGTTACCTAAATGCAAATGTAAGAAGAGTCGAAGAAAATGTATTCAAATTGCCAGTTACGGACTTATCATAAAAGATGAACGCGACGAGAGAGAAAAGACTGCTATAAGGGCGCAGGTAAGAAGAAAAAAAGTCTATACATACGCAATGATACAAAACACACACACACACACACCACACACAAAATGATAACTTTAGGCGTCCCATTTTAAAATTATTGATGAGGAGGAACTACGATATTATCATATTGAGCTAGAACAAGAAGTACAAATGAAATCGTGAGACGACCATCTTAAATGCATGCAAAGTTTCCATCAACTCAGAGGACGGATCGCTTCGGGATAAACGAGAGCGAGAGATAAAAAAATTATATTGAAGGAGCTGAGATTACGCCAACCGTTTCTTCTATTACAAGTTTTAGCATCGCAACGGAAGAAACTTCAAACGAATGTTGCCTAAAATCAACCAAACTTTGACCCAAATATTAACCAAAACGAACCATAAATAAACTCTTCACGTAAATGACTCTCTGCGCGGCTATTTACCTCCACGTGTGTCGCGCTCCTCATAATGACAAAAGCAAATGTTAATAGAGTGATATGATACGCGTGTGATTTCTTAATACCCAGGGTACACGACCAACTTTAAAATAGCGTCTGACGCGCACAAAACGTTGGCGAGAGTCGTCTAATTTGACGAAACAAAGCAATAAATCAAAATAAATTATACATATTTTAACTTTTTTCAACTCGATGAGTGAAAAATACACAAAATGTGGGTAAAAACTCATTTATTATCATTTTTTCAGATACAAAAATTAAGATAGAGATTCCTCCCACTAAAACAAATTTTAAAATCATTTACTTCAATAATTTTTTTTTTTTTTTTTTTTTTGGCATCGAAATGTATCTTGGATACACAGCGATAAAGTTCATTTATAAAGTAGAAATCTTTCACACGCGAGAGTAGGCCTACATAAATTTGACACGAAATACAGCAAAAATTAAAACACCTTTTTTTTAACATTAATCTCATTTATTACCTTTTTTTTTTTAAAATTTATTTTTTCATACGTCATAGCAAACAAGCCTCATTCTGCTTCGGGGAAGAAGAGAGAATTATCATTACAAATCACTAAACATACCATCATTTTCCCATATTTTTCCTTTCAGTATTTCCTTTTTACTTGTGCATAATTATTTGTACATTCGTACGCGTATAAAATATAATATAATGCATTTATGTCGACTAAAGATATTATGAAATAACCTTCGCAAATGACATTAACCGTCTCAAATTTCTCGGATTCGCTTATGCGTATCCTTCGGGACATTAAAAACGCAAAATGATCCTTGCGGGTCGTAATCCCGAAACGTTAAATTAGGCCTAAACTGAAACGTCTCCCCGTGACGGATGTGGTCTGCCGTTATTTCACGGGTTACGTCCAAAAGGTTCCCGCGATCCATCTCTCTCGGATGAAGTTTGAATAGGTCTTCTTCGGCAAGAAAATAAATCGAGAGTGTAACACGTCGAAGGGCGAGGATACAATGTCATTCAGGAAGACTCATTAGCCTACAGCGCCGTCAGATATACGCGCTCCGGGAATTTGTCTCCGGCGCGAGTTCCTCCCTCCCTCCCCAACGTAGTTAGCGTCAGCACTCGGACGGCTCCCGATTACGTGCCACGCACGATTCGTACATTATACGCGCCCTCTTTCAACGTGGAAACGACCTTTCTTCGCGGGATTACGGGAACAGTACGCCAACCGGCATTTTTTTTTTAATATTTATACCTAATATTCCTTAATATAAGCCGGGAATGTTTCATTAACGCGAAAGGTCACTTTGCTATACCAATTCAGCGCAACCGTAATTCATCGTATTTCCCAATATCATTCAATACTCGTTCACGAGACAAACGGCAAACGCGAATTGCAACGTGAACGCAAAACGGAACAGACGAAAATAATTAATTTCATATTAAAAAGATTTAAAGAAAACTTAAAAAAAGAGAAAAGAATGCCTGGATTTAAACCATCTCATACCAAAGGTTTTTTTTTTTTTCTTTGAGAGAAACCAAAAAGCGCAAGTCATCCCTAACCTTCCCTTGATCCCAAAACAAGAAAAATTTAAAAAGAAAACCTGATCTCGTTTAAGAAGAATTGAAATAGCGTGTGTGTGTGTGTGTGTGTGTGTGTGTGTGGTGTGTGTGTGTGTGGTGTGTGTGTACAGATATAATGAGGTAAATGCTTGCGAGGTACCGATAACACTTTTGGTACCTCGGAACATTAAAAATCTATATAAAAAAACTTTAAAAATTAGTCGAAAAAAAGATACGTTGGTCCTAATTAGGTTAGGTTAGTTAAGATTTGGTTAGATTTGGTATATTGGGTTAAGCGAAATTAGAGAGCACCTGATTATTTAATGACTTAACAGACACCACCCTTCGAACCCTCAACTGCGTCACGCCCTTCTTGGTTCGATGGCACTAACATTAGGTTAAATTATATGAGGTTTTTATTTTTTTTTTAAGTTTGTGGATTTAAAAAAAAGCGTGTGCCTCGTTTACGTGGAGATGCGCATTGTGCGTGCGCGCGCGTTTTTTTAAAAATCCGGACGTTACCGGTAATGAAATTAGCGTTAAAAGGGACTTCAACAATCTCCTCTCCACCGTACAAAGGTTAGACATTAAAAAAAAAAAAAAATAACGGTACATCGAACGCCAATTTTTCCCATTCGACTCTGTCCATTAATAGGAGAAATAACTCCGTTAATAAATGCCGTAAACAACAAACGAAAGTCCAAGAAATACAAAACCATTATTCCCCAACAATGGAAATTTACCCGCACGCGTGATTGGAATGGAAATAAATAAATAAATAGTATATAAATGAATGCGTAAATAAAAATAGTTACCGACTATAAAACCCAATAGGAAATATTTCCGATTGATAGAAAGAGGGAGAGATTAGAGGGTTTACGTGAACTTTAGCAGCATCCTTCGAAATCATTGCAATAATTCCACGCATTAAAGATTCTTTCACGAAGGTTTAGGGAAAAAAAAAAAAACGTTCTTACGTAGACATTTTCGTAAGTGTTCCGGCATATTACAACGGAGACTTAAGTTTGTAGGAGTTCGGCGATCGGGGCATATATTCCGAACTTCTGGTTTCTTCAGCGTTATAAGCAGCACTGATCAGTGTTGGAAATTAAATTATCCTATAACATGTAAGAAAAAATGAACTAAGGCCAGTCCATATTTATGTAGAAAAGCTTCATTCGACGCATTGAAAAGCTCGTCTGTCGCATTTCATCCACGCGATATTCTACTACCCATTATTATTACCTTAAACTAAGGTGTTACCTTACTGTAACCTACGTTGATCTAACGTAACCTAACTCGCGGAACAGTAACCGCCAAAGTACCTTCTTGATGAAATATCAGGTGGGTGTGCAAACGTTATACACTGGGAACTTAGGCGTCGCGAGAAGACGAATCCGTGATTTGTAGCGAGAGTCAAAGGGTGGGAAGGAAGAGCTTAAATCGGCCACAGATCCTCTCTCTTTTGTGGAAAAGAAAAGGGAGAGACCGCAATCAGTCGTCCTTTTCATCCCTCAATAAATTACCTTATTCTGAGGTTGCTGTTGTGAAAACCTTTTGTGTAATCGCCCGAATGGTGAACACACCAAAAAACATTCTCAAATCATGACATAGTATTCATTCACATACATACAATGATAATACGTCCGTCCGGAAACAAGAAGCTTCGTTACATTCAATAATAAATGATACGCAAATCTCCAATTTCCGAAGGACTATTACACACACACACACACACACACACACATTTATGCTACGTGCAAATGTAGCGAAGACTATAACGATAAGAAAGTTTATGTTTGCGTACGCGTGCGAACCTGACCAAAGTTGGGCGAAAAGGCCGCAACACAATCCGTACGTGCGGTCCAATCCCCAAACAAAGTTTTCGTTACTTCAACGAATGAAAGCACGAAACGGCAACGTAACTTTTATTTATCATATAAAACGAGCACGAAAAAAAAAAAATATATATATACTGTACGTATATACAGTATATATAGTACAGTTGCGCTCATAAGTGTTCGTACAGATAAATATTTGAGTTATATTCCTCCTCATCTTTTGTATCCTGCAGAAGATAAGAAAAGTTCACAGTTCGTATGAAAAAATTAAACGAGTAAAAAAATTAGTTTAACTCCAACATATAATGTAAAACATTAAAGAATTTGAGGAAAATAAGAAAATGTTAAAATGTATAACTTTTCATATATTTTACCCACAAAAATTTAATATTTTTGCGTGTCCACCTTTTGCTTGAATGACTTCAATGATTCGTTTTGGATATTTTTCTACAAGATTTCTGCATCTCTCAGTAGAAATTTTAGGCCATCTTTGTAAAGAAAATTGTTGCAATTCATTTAGATTCGAAGGGTTTCTCTCGCGGACAGCTTTTTCCAAATCAAACCATAAATTTTCGATTAAATTGAGATCCGAGATTTGACTGGGTAATCGAGAAGCTTGAAATTCTTTTGTTGAAACCATTTCACGGTGCTCTTACTTTTATATTCGGAATCATTATCTTGTTGCAGTACCCAATTGCGACCTATTCGCAACTCCCGAAATGAGGGTAATAAATACATTTTCTTCTAAAATCTCTCGATATTTCTTCGAATTCAAGATTCCATTGATGACAACGAGCTTTCCTGGACCAGAAGCACTAAAGCATCCCCAAAGAAATAAACTACCACCATCATGTTTTAAGGATGGTTTCTTTCCTCGAATGCAGTATTTGATTTTCGCTAAACATGCCGTTTGCTCGCTATTCCCGAATAATTCAATTTTGGTTTCGTCCGTCCAGACAACTTTCTTCCAGAATGCAAATCCATCATTCTGATGATACAGTACTTGGCGTACTTTAAACGAGCTTCTTCGCGCACTTTTCGTAGCTGAGATTATCTTCGTGCGACTTTTCCACGCAAACCATTCTTTCTCAATGTTCAACGTACAGTGGAGGGATGGACATCGATCTTAGTCTTAATGTTTGGCAAATATCACCCGCAGTCACTCTTTCAATTCGTCTAGCTGTACGTTCCGAAATTTCGCAAGGTCGTCCACACCTTCGTAGAGTTTTGATCGTTCCAAAGCCTTTCCATTTCTTTATAACTGCAGCAACGTCGTAAATGGAATTTGATGTTCTCCTATCTCCCTATAACTCTTTCCAGACTCGCGTGCAACAGTAACGGATCTCTTAAGCTCCGTAGACGGCTCTTTACCACGACGACCCATTGCTTACAAATGGCTTATACAGTCATCCGTCTTCCATGAAGATTCACAGAGAAAATTCTAGTATTCAGAAATGCGAACAATGTCTAATAAATAAACGGCAAACTACTGATAAAAATTAAATTCTTCAAACGTAAGGTGGACGCACAAACCATTAAATAATTTTGAAAATAAATGTACGAGAACTTTTGCATCTTCACATTTTTTCTACTTTCTTCAAATTCTTTGATTTTTACATTATATGTTGTAGTTAAATTAAATTTTTTATTCGTTACATTTTTCGAAACGAACTGTAAACTTTCCATACCTATCGTAGGCATGGTACAAAAGATAAGGACGAATATAACTGAAATACTTCCCCGTACGAATACTTATGAGCGCCATTATACATAGTTAAAGGTGAGCGGAAGTAAAAAGAAAAAGTTACTCTTTTAAAACGCGCACAGTCGCTGCCAACCCTTCACACTCACACAAAGTAGTACACATACAATGTATATCCAGTATATAAATACATACATGGAGCCACAGTATAAAACACGCATATATATATATATATACACACACGAAACCCGAATATTGAGAAATAATGAAGCTTTTTGCCTTGCATTAAAATAAGTGATAATTTGACGCCAATTTCTAACGATTTCATAGTGTTAAAAAGTTTTAACGCAAAAAAGGGGAAAATATGATAAAGAAACGGAAAGTAATGGATAACAAAGGTTATTTGGAAGTAAGTAAGCATACATACATACATACATACATACATACATACATACACACACATACACACACACACACATATATATATACATATATAAACAGTATATATGAGGGTTGGAAGAAATATTTCAAAAACTTTTCCCTCTTGATCGTAACCACGAGCTTAGATCGAGTTTTAAGGAGGAAATCAATCACACACACACACACACTGAGGGAAACTTAACACCATTAAGCCCTCACTGGAATTTAATAAATTAATTAATCAAAGTATTGGAGAACTGATTAAAAAGAATTCGATCATGTAATAAAGAACAGGAAATTTTACTCTATAGGGCATTGTGTGTGTGTGTGTGTGTGTGTGTGTGAACTCCCTTGCACTACCTCCCTAAAGTACCACTTTACCACCAGAAACGAAGCAAAGCGACACAACACAACGCGTATTAACACGCTAATAATAAAGGTGGAGAAAGAAGTCCTACAGGGAAAAGCAACCGCATAAAAGGAAACCCGATCGAGTCCCTTTGGGAAGGGAGCTGGATTAGGCCTCTGTAAATGGAGAAACTATTTTGTATCCGATGACCGACCGCGCTCTCATAATTTTTTAAAGGCCTAAAACGAGCCACCAACATTTACCAAAGTTACGCTCGTACGACTTCCCATATATATATATATATAACCTTTGGTTAGCTTCCGCCAGAATTGTTCATTCTGACGAATGTCAAGCTTTTCACTCCACCTTAGACCTACAGTTTAACGTGGAATCCGAACCACGCCCCATCAGCAGCCCAGCGTCTTAACCACTAGGCCACCTAAGGTACCCATTTATCAACCAACCACTTTCTTTATTGTGTGGATGGATGAACAGCTGGGTTTTGCTGCGCGCCGAGGCTGCCGTCGGATCTTGAACCCGGGGCCGATGGATTCGTAGTCAGCGACGCTAACTACTACACCACCGAGGCATTTATTTATTCATTTATTTATTTATTTATTTATCACTAGGATTTGAACCCGGGAACCGACTCGGAAATCGCTACGACTAGGCTACGACATTATAAACAACTTGGCGTAGTATATTTCATCTCCAGAATGAAACAAACACTAGTGCCTTCAAACCCAGAAGTGTTTTATGTTTTAACCCCCTGCACTCAAGATAATCGACAGCATAAAGATGGAAGTACAGTAAACGAATGAGCACGCGCACTTTTTTCATATGCAAAATGTGTGCATGTTCAGTGTGGTTAGCGCCTACGACTCCCGAGTCAGAGAAGTCCCGAGTTCGAATTCTGGTGAAAAGCCAATTTGTGATAAATATAAAAACTCCAAAATTGTTTTATGCTAAAATCGATGCAATATTTTATTAACAAACATTAGTAAAATAGTAAAAATGTGTGAAGTGGGCATAAAGTTGATGTCGATCACATAAGTGACCTTGAATAAGGTCAGCGAAGAGGGAAAGGTGGGGGGGGGGGGGGGGGGGGGGGGGGGGGGGGTAAAAAGAGCAAGTTAAAATCAATTGGAGAGAAAGAGAATCTAAAGATTGGGAACCCTCGTGTTCATCTCGAGTGATAAAAGTATTGCCGAGAGGTTGCGTAACGCGTTTACCCACTCAAACTGGGTTCGGTCATTTAGAGAACGAACGATGTTCTAGTCGCCCGTTAACGCTTAACAGCCCCATAAGAGGACCCATGCGAGGGGTTCCAAATGGGGAATTAAGGGCCAAATGGGGTAATCGCGAAAGACACACTCGCAGCATCATTTTTTATTTTACGTTCAGGGGGCAGAGGCGCGCGGGAATGATATTCCCATTGAACAAATACAGACCTCCCTTCCATAGCAGTTTGGATTGCCTTTATATACTACTATATCCTTTCATAACGCGCCTTTATATACCCTTTTCATAACGCGCCTTTATATACCCTTTCATAACGGGCACACGAAACGAGCTACAGCCACGCACACATCCGACGTTTCCTATCAATGCACAGGAAACGCATTGCGTGCATGACGCAAATATTCGAGGTTAAAAATTGCACTCGATGAACAACGGCTCACAAAAGCCGAATAACTCCCACGAATGAAATAAATGTTTTTCGAATGTAACCAAAGCTGAAATTCCTTCGAGCGGTGAATACAACCTTCTTTCATCGAACTTTCGAAAAAAAAAAAAAATTACAATACTGATATTATTGCGTTATTGTTATTTTTAAGTTAGCTCGAATGTATCCGGTGTTATAATGGTAATTTCTTATTTCAAAGGGATTTTTTTATTGAATTCTTCCTTTTCATTTCCTGAACAATTTTTCAATGTTAAAACTGTCCTAACGACGTTATAGTTTAGTTCCAAAACGCGATAAACGCCAAATCAGCAAATTTCGAGTTATCGTTACCAAATGGTGGTTAATATTATGTATTGTCACATAGGGTATCGATTTTTTTAGCAAAGTGGTGCGGAGCAAAAAAAAAAATTTTAAACTCTGAAGCCTGCAATTTGTTTCATATCGCCAGAAACCGCAGTGATTCACTTTTCATAAAAATCGATTAATATTTAGTTAAGGGTTACACAGAGCCGCAAACGGGCTGAAATTCCCCCCATTACACATATAATGAAACAATGCTTACAGCTAATGCTGCTTCTTTGTTCATCTTGTAATGCGATGTTTGTGTAAGTATTTTTCAACGATATTTTTCTAAAATGGGCCTGTGGGTAAACTCTAATGCAGTGGTTCCCAACCTGGGGTCCCCGGACCCCAGGGGGTCCGCGAAGGTAGTACTGGGGGTCCGTGAGCTAAAATTTCAAGTTTCCTTGCTCTTGGCTGGAATTATTAATACTTTTTTAATACGCTATATTTTAATTGCATACTCAGTTATATGTCTTTTATTTGATAGCGAAAAATGTGAAAAAAGTTAATTATTAGTTAATAAAAACAGTTTGTTGGGTAGACGGAATCTTTCAAAAACAGGGGTCCGTAGGAAAAAAATAAAAATAAAAGGGGTCCTTGGTGGTGAAAAGGTTGGGAACCACTGCTCTAATGCTTTGCATCGTACGTTTGGCAGAGTTCGTGGATTAAATTGTCATACTACAGTTGAAATTCATAAACTTAGCCCCAAGCAACGAACCTCACTATTTACATTGCCCAATTGTCCTTGAACGTGTAAATATCAGTTTTTACTAATCTCTCACAAATTCAGACAATAATTAAAAGAATTGCTAGTGCTAATATGAGCAACAAGAAAAACATTTGGTTGACTGGTCCCACATCGTCCAGATTCTGGGAAATAAATTTCCTTCAAAATAGTGTCTTGGCACTCTTCTTTCTCTACCACTCGGAAGAGAAACTTCCCCTGAATGAGTGGCAAGGCAACCATGAAAACCGTCATAGACTTCTGGGAGAAAGCCCGGATCCCCACCGCCCATCAGCATCTCATGAAGCGTCTTCTGAAGCTCCATTCCGAGTGGCAAGTACTCCACCCACCTCTCCGAAAAACAAACCGATCTGCCACTCAAATCGCAAACGAGGCCACCTTTCGAGTCAAGCCTCGATAAGCTGTACCGATATCGCCCACGAGAAGGCCCTGTTTATGCTGAAGATCGAAAAGAACAAGCAGAGGGAGAAGGGGTCATGTCCAGTGTCGATGTGAAGTTGGCCATCAAGGAGAACAAAAGCTCAGCAGCAACAAAAATATCTCAGGCGAAGAAGAACCCACTAAGACGAATCGCAAGAGCAGAACGAGATGGTAACCCTCGAATCAAGCGGCACCAGCAACATTGCTGGAAATACCACGTCCGAGGAAGACAGCTACCCAGAAGAAGGATGCTCACACGCCGCAACTCCACTGCCACCGAAGACACTAATGACTGCGAACATACTGGCGCCGGAATTAACACAAGTTTTTGAGACAACGAAATTCAGCGATCGATCCGCATCCTGCTTCGTGGCAGTCACCACAAAAAGCCTGGGACACGACGGGAATTCTTTGCCCGTCAGTCGAACCTCCATTTGGACGGCTCGCTGAAAACACCGGGAACAAATTGCGAGAAGCATCAAAGAATGCTTCTATCCGAGGTCTCCATTTGTGATCACTAAGACTGGAACATGCTGCCTGAACGTGGTGGACTCTGGCCAGGACGTTTTTAAACTCCTCGCGGTGACAAAACTCCCCTCAGAACTACAGAAGCCATGGCATCGGCGGTCGTGCCGACCATCGAAGATTGGGACCCGAATGACCAGATCAGAGCGATGTCCTTCAACACCAGTCAGCAACACCAGACAAAGCGGTGCACGTGTACTGATCGGGAGGAAGCTGGGCAGGGCCCTCCTGTATCTGGCCTGTCGACATCACATGCTGGAGATCATGACCGAGGTCTTTTTGTTAGCCTCTTCGGATCCTCAATGGGCCCCGGACATCGCTCTATTCAAGTGATTCCAGTAAAACTGGGAGCCCCTGGAATTCACCTTGGTATTTCTTGGAGAGGTGCCTCCTCGTGGGAAGAGGATCATGTGCCCGGCGATTTACATCGTGCTCACTGGATGGCTAAACTAATTTACGCGATCAAGATCTTCCTCTTTCGGTTGCAGTTTTGTCTGACGGCGCGTGAATAAACACGGAGAGAATTCACGATCTTCATCACTAAAGTTTCTATGAAAGCCTGGTTTCAGACTCCTCTGGCCACCATGGCTCCTGCAAACAATCTGGACCTACTCTAGGCCATCAATAAATACCCAAACACTGCTGTAGCCAAGTCTGCCAGTGATACTTTCTGGAACTACTTGTGGTAGGTTACCCGAGCGAGAAGCTGGTGGAATTCGCACTCTCTGATGAGCGCTTCACTGTGAAAACCAGAAGGAAGATAGCCCCTGCCCTCGACAGTGAAGGAGCCGAAGATGATCCACACAGGAAATGAAGGGAAGGGATCCGTAGTCATTCGAAATGGCCAACTCGCGGCAGCTGTCCAGCATTCTGAGCTTGGAGGACTTCTTTCTGGGTGCTGTAGATCCGCAGACCTGGCCGGAGCTTCTGTGATATAAAGAGGTTCTTCGAGTTGTTAGGATCCTAAAGGGTGGCCAACGATTTGGTAGAGCGCGGAGTAGCTCTGATCCAAGACAGCGCTACCACAATCACCAAGAGCGAGGAGCAGCAGAAGCAGTATCTACTCCAAGTCGTGAAGGGTCATTAGCGGTTTCTGAATATAAAGAAGGGAACACTGGTTAAGGGTCTTGAAGGCTGATATAAAAAATATTGTGAATGTAAATTTGTTTAAAACCAAGTTGAAATCCCGATTAATAATGGCATACTAACAAAAATCTAGGATTAATGTCCACTAATATTGTTTAATATTGTAATACATGTTTTAACTATTAATAATATTTATTTATTTATTATTAATTTATAACAACTAGCTGCTTATTTTTAATGAGCCCAGTAAAGCCTAAAACTTAAGGGCCAAATTAAATAAAATTAGTCGAGCTTCACAATTATTCATGTCATTGTAAATTGAAAAAAATAATTATTTATTTTATTAGTATTAATAAAGGTTATGTATTCTATTCTATTCTATTCTATTCTAATGAATAGTTTGCGGCCATGATACCCCTCCGTTGAAGCTAATACTCAGCCCAGTGGGGGGGGGATCTGGAAGCTGGATGATAATGCATCTGATGTCACTCCCCTCAAGATCCATAGGAGTAAAACTTAAAACCATTCTGCGCAACCCCAGACTAATTTTGGAATTTTTCTTAAATCTGCACACTAAGGGACAAAAACATGGTTTCCAGTGAAGAAATTTAGAAGTTGGACTTTAAGGACCACCCTAATAAATAAATATACATATATACCAGGTGTTATCAAAAAATGTCCCTACTTCTAAAAAATCGAGACAAACAGACCAACGCAATAGGTATGTAAAACACGAGTTTATTAACCTAAATTGAAGAACATGTTCCATTAATCACCATTTTTTCTAATCCAATATTCAATCTTACACGAATATTTGGCAATTTTTGGAAATAGCTCAGCTGCACTTTGGGTCTTCAAGTGACTTAGGCTTGGAGAATAGATCCTCTCTTTTATGCAAGCTCGCAAAAAAAGCCAGGGGGGGGAGGTCAGGTGAGCATGGGGGCCATTCCACTGGCTCATGAAGGGAGATTATCGCCCGGAAAAAATGCTTCCTCAAAAAGTTGCTAGCTAGTTTCACAAGCTGTGTGTGTGTGTGTGTGTGTGTGTGTGTGTGTGTGTGTTGCTGAAACCACTGTGAATCTATGGTAATGCAGTTATTCCTTTTACAGAACAAACTAACTGTGGTAAATAAAAATCTTGTAGCATCTGACGATATAAATTTTGCATTACTGCTTTTCCAGTTTCATTCTCAAAGAAATAGGGACCCGCTACCCCATACCACCCAACAGCGACCCAAATGTTGAATTTGGCAAAACTATGCGGAAGCTCTGTTGGAGCGCCAGCATAACTTCCCCAGTAACGAATTTTGCTTATATACAGGGTGTCCATAAAGTCACGCATCATAGGAACATAAGCAATGTCTATTTATTTTCGTCTCCATCGGGCCAAATATGTCGAGGAACATTCAAAGAAACCTGCTTTTTCGTTTACGAACATGTTTTGAGATTGGTGGGAATCATTTCGAACGAATAAATAAAACTAAATAAAAATAAATGGATTTTCCTATGATGCGTGACTTTATGGACACCCTGTACATCTGTATAAGGAGATTAATAATAATACTCGTTGAAGTGGACGCGTTTCAAAACCTCAGGATCTTCTTCTAGCTCTGCTAACATCCACGTTCCGAATTACATTCATTTTTGTTTTTCAACAGTAAGTCAGTAAAGGTCGTGAATGAATTTTGCAGTCAAAAAGGTTTACTTCGGTACGAAGTATAGTACGCAAAGATGTTCGTGAAATACGTACTACTGCGGAGTACGCGCAATAATTTCGTGAACCATATTTATGTATTACGCAGTGTTACTACTCTATGTTCGCTGCTTACATTTTCTTTTGTTTGAAGTTTTCTAATAATTCGTGATATTGTCTTTCTACTTGATAAATCTCCGCAGAAGTTCTTCCGTACCCGCGTCACAGAACATAAAACCACTCAACGATCTTTATTTTTTGTTCCAGCTGCAAACGCGGTATCACTGTGTTTGAGGGTTCAGCAGTAGAAATGTATAGGTAATATGCGGAATAAAAACCTCAATATGTTACTTAAGCTTAAGAAGAAACCCCAATAACAAAATAACGGTCAAATAAAGATAGGAACTTTTTTTTTTTTGGAGAGGGGGGGGGGCGCACGCACACACACACACTAATGATACAACCTGAGATCTGGAACCGCTCCAGAATCCAAATACGCTCATTTCACAAAGTTAAGTCACAAATTGTGCCAGAAACGTGCTATTCGTATTACATATTAAAGCAAGCAAGTAGTTTGCAAAAATTGAAAATAGTGGTCCAGACCGGTTCAGTTGCATACATACATACATACATACATACATATATATATATATATATATATATATATATATATATATATATATATATATATATATATATATATATACATATATACATATATATATATATACAGTATATAACGCACATTTCAATCCTGACTTACATGTTGACCACGCTTTTTTTTACCTAAAAAGAGAATTCAACCCAAGAAAAAGATTTAAAAGTCATAGGTCTAAATAACAACGTAATTTAGTATAATTTCTTTTACATAATTAATGTCATTTAATAAAATTAAAATGATTTATTAACGATTAAAACTACACGAAGGCAAGTTCCCCGATATTATAAGCTTCTCCAAGAGTCTAAATGATTTATCTTCCTGAAATAAATAAGATCCTTCATTATTATTATTATTATTAATAATAATAATAATAATAATAATAATAATAATAATAAATGTAAAAATAGGTTGCGCGAGTAACCTAATTGCAATACGGAATATATTATTTGTGTTCTTCATTTCTCTTCGAATTCATTCTGGCCTTAATGACTGAGTGCGGTAGGTAGTGAAGTAGCACACGTATCCCCTTTTCTCTTTTACACGATAATTTGGGTCGTAAAAGCGCTAAATACCCATCTCGCAATGGGCAAGGTAGGGTCTGTACCCAACGTAACAAGAGTCTCGCAAAAGGGCCTATAGGCGCGTCACACGAGAAGATGATATCCTATAATTTAAGAGGATTTTAAGACTTATTTTAGGACTTAATATTTTGCGTAAGGTCAAACAGGCTCTGAAGGCGCGACAGCGGTAGAAAAAAGGCGCACGAGGACTTAACTCTTTCGGTCGGGGACTAGCTAGACGTAGAGGCGGTACGGCTCTCCCGAAGGACGAAGGGGAAAACGTCCGCC
>JAJOZX010001344.1:477500-610000 GCA_023014485.1 Bathynomus jamesi
GGGAGACGTTCTCTCCGAGAAATGTGAGCCGAATGAGCGCCAGATAAACCCGATATAAACTACGGAGGGAAGTTTTCCTTCGAAGAGAGTATCCGGTATCATCGGTTGTATCCGGTTATCTTCGGTTCTATTGGGAGGAATCCTTACAAAACTTCATACAGAGTTTACAGTCTGCTTCTTTATAATAACTTGTTATTACCTAACTTACATAATGGGAACACTTTTTTAACAAGAATTATTTCAGTGTATGAAGAGCGCGTATAAACTGTATTAAAAATACGGTCCAGTTAATGAGTACACACACACACACACACACACATATATATATATATATATATATATATATATATATATGATGAATTTCACAATTAAACATGTGAAATGAATGAATGATGCAAACCTACAAGGAAAAAGAAAAATGATTCCAAGGCCTTTCGTGTATTCAAAAGTACACCTTGTCAGGGAATTCCCTGACGAGGTGTACTTCTGAATACACGAAAGACCTTGGAATTATTTTTCTTTTTCCTTGTAGGTTTACATTATATATATATATATATATATGAACTGTCATTGTATTAATAATATTTGTGATATGGACTATAGTCTGCCAATAAACCTTTTCATTTTATTTATATATATATATATATATATATATATATATATATATATATATATATATATATACACACTGGTAGCTCTCCCCTCATTAGTTTCAGAGGGTAAATATAAAACAAGCGAGACCAAAGCGTAATTGCTATCGAATCTAATTTTCGACAAAGACGACACACACTCACTACCGGATCATCATCGGATAATCCTCCTTTCCCAGAAATCTTGCCAGTCCTGGGCCGGATATTGTCCGGCGGAGGAATTAGGACTTCAGGGTTGAGAAGGTCATTGAAAGTACGATATGAGGGAAGAGAAAGGGAAAGAGAGAGAGGGGGGAGGGTAATGGATCGAGGATGAGAATTAGAGGGGTCGAAGGGTGTTACAAATGGAGATGTCTTGTCGAACAGAGGAGGAGGAGGAGACGCCAAGGGTCTTGGTTCCTTTCTGATTTCTCGAAATCATTCATTACCACCCTCATTCGCTATCCACTTTTCTACTCCTATTCTACCTCATCAAGCCAAATTCGATATAGTTTACAACTCACAATGATCAAAAGTAATTAAACAATAACGAGGTTTATACGCCTTATAACCCATTTCAAATTTAACTTTCAATTAAGACCAAACCTTTCTCTACGAAACCAAAAAACTTAAATAACTAAACTAAATCCATATTCACTGGGGCGAAACCTTCTCATACTAGGCTACACACTAATGAGGAAGAACTTAAGTCACTTTTTTAAGGTAAAAAAAAACAAAAAACCTTGGATTAAATCATTTAACATCAATGCCAACACGACTCCGTACTTGCGAAACGGATATGTAAAATTAACCCCTTTATTAAATATAAATTAGCCTAAAAAAAAAAAAAAAAAAAAAACATTGCTCAACGTATCGTTATCGATCATAGAAATTCAAAAATACAGATGAAAATCATTTACACAAACTGAAAGGTTATACCCATGAACTAATGCCACTAATAACAATAATAACAAAAATAAATACTGATAAAATTCTTTGCACAATCAAAAGAAATAACACTATCATCATTATTATATATATATATATATATATATATATATATATATATGCTAGAATGTATTTTCCCAAATATCCTATTTTTAATCACTAATTTCGACGGCAGAGAAGAAGACAGTATAGAAATTATTGAACCGAATCTTAAGAGCTATTAGGAACCACCTTTGGAATGTGGAGACCGAGACGCGATGATTCTGCAAAATAAATCTATTAATCTTTAAACAATTTTAAAAATTATTTCAATTAAAAAGGATTTACCTGATATTCGATAGTTTTTTTTTTCTGTACAACGCGAGATACGTACGTGCTGAATGGGAAAATTCAGACTCCATATAATACAGGCGACACACTCATACTTTGCTTTTATATATACTGTATATATATATATATAGGCCTATACAGGGTGTCCCGTAAGTCCGGTCTCGTAGGAAAACTTATTTGAAGTTAAATTTACAAAAATAATACATTAGGACTAAAACAGTTGTTCAAATTGATGTCTTGTTTTGGGACCTCCTTTTGTGTGTGTGTGTGTGTGTGTGTGTGTGTGTGTTAACCCATACTATAACATGTACAGCGGTAAACAAGCACTTAGAAAAAGCTGCGCGCAACAAAGAAAAAGCCTAATTTAGTGGTAAGCCAAAGTGATGAGAACATATGCAATCAGTTCCTAATTGGGATACAATTGACACCCATTTACTGCAAAGTCTTAAGAACAATTAAAGTTAGCAAATAAATAAAGGCGCAACACGAGGCGTTAAATTAAGGATCATTTTGAGCATTAACAATAATCAAAAGTACGTTCCACGAACGCCACTTAAGAGTCGAAGTCTTCACACTATTCTTTGTAAATCAATTTAAGTGACGAAATAACGCTAACTTTATTGTGTGAGGGGGGGGGGGGGGGGGAATTTCTACCCTTCTCTTGCCACTTCTTTCTTCATACGAGGACTATTGCATCAATATTGCCTTGCTTTAATGCAATTTCTAAAAGCTTCATCTTTATTGTCTTCGAAAGGAGAACGTACAGTACACTATTTATTATTAATAGTAAATAATAATAATAATAGTAGTAGTAAATAATAATAATAGTAAATAATAATAAGTAGTAAATAATAATAATGACTAATGCATTAAAACTATTTTATAACGAGTGGCAGATTATTATTTTTTTTCCAGTTTCGTAGCAGTCTAAAGGTCTTCTGTCGTTCGTCCTTCGTCTGTGGTTTATGGTGCGTCCAGCGAAGCTCATCCCACCATCAGGAATCTCGTTTCGTCCCAGTGCTTCTGCGGCTTCCGCTGACCGTAGGTTACCATGGAAACGGACAGTTTCCATGGCAATCGCATCTTATATAAACGAAATATCAAAAGTATTTTACATTTGTAACAAACAAAGAATAGTTCGAAATTATTTTTCTAAAAGAATAGATTCGTTTGTGAGCAAAATAGGAGAATAAATAATTCATTTCTTAAACAATTCACATAAAATAAGTGCAGTGGAACTGCTTCCACTCTTCAACAAATAAGACCGATTATAAACAAATTTTTACAACGTAAATCCTGTACGTCACATCAAAGTAAATGACAGAACGCATTCCTTCCAAATAATAATAATAATAATAATAATAATAATAATAATAATAATAAATTATAATAAATTTCGAAACCAATTCCTTCCTTCCGAATTTAAGTGATTCATGAATGACTATAAATGGTTTAGTGATACATAACCGTCTGTCCTAAATTTCAACCCAGGAAGTTCAACATCCATCCTCGCTTCTAGTTTTTAAGCAGTACCATTAAGTAATTTTTCTCCTCTCTTAATTATTCTAAGTATCATCAGCATTCTAATCATCGGAGTGAGCCATAAAGCGTTTAAGACACGTAAATTAAAATTATATGCAGAAAAGGGCTCGAGAATGCCGTCCGAATAATAATTACAAGCGGCCATCTTGATTAAGTTAGGTAGGTTCCACAAATTAAATCGCATTTCATTATCGCCCTCATATTATTTAATATAGGGTTTCCGATATCTTTATGCATCCTGTACATTTTGTGTATATATATATATGATGAATAAAACCACGAAGGAAAGGAAACACAGAATGGTGCTCAAGCGCTTTCGTCTAATGACATCCTGAGGATATATATATAATACATATATACACAAATTATTCAGAAATATACTCTCATCGGAGTAATAAATAAAACTCCCACCCCCAACCACCATAACAACAACAACAACAACAACAACAACAACAACAACAACAACGACAAAAAAAACAATGGTACAGACTCAATTAAGGAAGAAGGATTTTTAATTAATTTGATCATGACACGCTGAAAGAAATAATTAATATCATCACCAGAGATGACGAAGCTAGTGAGATAGTGCCCACAAAGGGTACCAGAAGACCCCGCATCATTAAACTTATACCCACAAAAGAAAGAAAAGTTTAAATAGCAAAACGAACCGAATTCTTTCAGTTTTTTTATATTAAACAATCAAATAGGCGATAATGATTGGTCGATGCTTAGCGTTGGCATGGTAACGAAATTTTCATTAATTTTATCAGTGCCATCAGTGTTATTGTACTGTATGACAGGGGTTCCCAACCTTTTTACGTCGCCGTACCACTTTTTTTTTTTTTTTTGGCCATCATACCCTTTCTAAGTACAACCATTAAGGAAGGAAGGGGGTACCACTTAACCAAAACCGTAAGGAGGGAGGGGATGGACTGAGATGTTCAATCTTTAATTTTCAACCTCCTTTAAAATGTTATATTTATTCTAATGATATTCATCAACATTTGTAATGAATCAAACTTGATCTTGGCCTTGAATGTTGTCGTGTTACAGATTCAATTTGAAATCTAGCTGGATGGCAAATTGGATAACACGCAAACTCGCAGTCGGAAAGGTTGCCAGTTATTCATCCACAACTAATCTTACTTTTAAAAACATTATCAATTAAGAAGCTAAGTATTTATAACCCTCTTGCGCGCCACGTTTTTAAAAGAGCTCCACCAAGTACCGCAGGTTGGGAATGACGTAGTGCTCTCTCTCTCTCTCTCTCTCTCTCTCTCTCTCTCTCTCTCTCTCTCTCTCTCTCTCTCTCTTATTCTATAGCCGAAATTTCTTCATTTTAAATTCCTTCGTGTTGAGTGTTACAAAAAGGTAAATACTTCTTTTTTTTTTATTTAACCGTTTTTTAATTTGAGTTTCAACTCTTGTGACATTTTATTTGGACTTTTTATTCAGAGGTTCTTAAAAAGAAAATTAAGTTTAAAAGTTAAGCGCAATAAATAGGCTAACGGTAATGGAGGAATATTTTGAAAGAGTAACTTCTCGTTTATAGCTATACAGTTATTTATATTTATAAAAAAATCTTAAATGGAGGGGCAACATTTTTATTTTAATAAAAGTTCACATTTACGAACAACGCATGGTTTGGTTCAATCTTCAAATAAAAAAGAAAAAAGGTTGTTAATACGAGTTATTTGAGATGGAATGATCTTTCAAAATGCAGTGGTCAATCCTCGATACTCTAGTCCAAAATTTTCCTCTTTCGAAAGAGGCAAAAAGATTACTTTGAAACTATTCATAAAATTACTGTATTCCTTTACAACACCGCCATTACAGTCACCTTTTACCCCTTTTCGCGAGAATTACGATCCCTGCCTATAACCTTCTCTATTCCGCAAATTATCATGGACTCTTTTCCTAAAGCCTTATCATTTGGAACGAGCCTCCACCGATTCCGAGGACAACCTTTGGGAATCTCGCGTTCATAGGCTTGTCCTCGTGATGGGACCTACATATAGGGCCCCAAATGGCAATTACCTAAGGGTTTAACCGCCTTTTACAACCAATTTTACTTAAAGTTAGGGTCATAATTTTTCTCGTCTTGTAGGCGCATATTATTATATATATATATATATATATATATATATATATATATATATATATATATAAACCAACGGCAAGTCCTCTAAATATAGGGGAAAAGCAAAGCTCTTATGAACCCTATATACTGTAGTTTTGAAAATGAAATTATGAAAACCTTTGAGCCCCAATCCTTAGGTTCGACCTATAAGCCTATATACCACAAATTCTTGTCAGTTTTTTTTTATTAAACTACACATACATAGAATGAACAAGTGTAAATGCTAATTAATATCGGATATCTATACAAGGTGTAACAGAAGTCCTGCCCCCAAAAGGCTAATACGTTGTATATTATGGGGCAGGAATTCCGGGACACACTGTATATGGTAAATTTGATTTAATACTTTGAAGATGCGGTATACAGACATACATATATGAAGTCCTTTTAAAATTTACCCCGCACCCGAACCCTTAAAACAAATTCCTGTAGTGTCTATAGTCACTCTATACAGACATTAGAAAAAATAAAATATGCTCCGTGTGTAGAGTAATCCCAAAACAGAATGATGTTCATGTACAAAGATATTTCGCAGTGTTCCAACGCATTATATGATAGGCCTGACATTAAGTCCTTTCAGAGCAAATCGCGGAGCCCAAAGCGTACTGGAAATGTTCACTCAGAGAGAGTAGCGGAAACGAGAAGCCTGTACGCTTAGGCCTACAGAAAGTTTGGGCTCAGAGAAGGCTTTCGGAAAGAAAATACAAAAATATTAGTCTACGAGCGTCATAGTTAAAAGGCAGAAGGAAAATCCTGCAGTAGGAAGGGAGAGAGAGAAAATATACTGTTATCGAGCAAGAATATAAAGGAATCCAAATCTCCTGATGTTATCCGCACACGAAATGTATTTCATGAGATTTTATGACATACTGGCCTTCCAAACGTAAACAGCAACAACAAAGTTTGTCTAAGCTACTAAACACACACACATACACACACACACACACACACACCGCGTAAGCGAGGTACTCACTTTAAATCCCTATCTAAAAACCTAGTGGCGAATTTCCAGAATCCAGACGGAGTTCGGAGAGAGCGCCCATAATAGCTTAGTAATAAGTTAGGTTAAGTTAGTAATTATGGACTCTCTCCGATCATCATCTACATTCTGGAATTTTACCAAAATAATTAACCTAACCTCATCTTAGTACCATCGAACCGAGAAGAGCAGTTGCGGCTCGGTGGTGGTTTTCTATTAAGTCCCTAAATAGTGGAGTGCATTGTGAGAACGTAATAAACACGTTTTCAAGACAAAGACAGTAAAAGCGACTTATTAAAGAACAGATTATTATTGATAATTTCGATATTTCTCATATTAACTCGCAGGTTTATTAGATACTTTAAACGTATAACTATACATTGATGTTTATTTAGATAATTTAAAAATGTAATAAGACTTTAAACTCTCTCTCGTAACATGTAAGGGTCATATGCCAGTTGGGACCTACAACTTTACGCGAGATCGCTATATAATCTGGATGCGGAGGACGGTCTCCCATCCACCAACTACCCAGAACCAATATCGCTTACCTCTGCTGATCGAGGAGAAGCGGTGTTAAGAATGGCCATAACGTTGCCCTAAATAGTTTAAGTGCGTGATTATACATTTCAAGTATTCACTTAGGCTAAGAAAGATGGTAGCGAAATATTGAAACGTACTCTAAATATAAATACAGTAAACCGTTCTCTGCCCCAAGTGTTTTTACTTAACTCCAACTGACTTAATCCAACGTAACGTAACCTAATCAGGGCTATTTTTTTTGCCTAACAATAAAAATACTTCGATTATATATATATATATATATATATATATATATATATATATATATATATATATATAATTTTATTATTCCCAAGTATCAAAGGTGTAACCGCACTAAAAAAAATTAGCCAACCACATACTTATGCTTAGTTGCCTACGTATGCACACAACTAAAACTCCATAACATAGGCTAAAAAGAAAAGACAATTATTATGTCCCTTCTGTTACTTATTCTGTAACAACCCCCGACCTTCGAAAGAAAAAACAAATAAATATGAGAGGAAGGTTATACCAGCATGAAAAATTAATATATCTTAAGATAAATTAATGGGAGCTATCGGTAGACACTCACCATCCCCGAAAGAACATCAATACCAAGAGCTCAGGTGAAATGAATAATTCGAGCAGGTAGAAACACCTAGACGACAGCCATGTCGAATAAAGGACACCGAAGTTAATGGCGATGACTTGCCTCTAAAATATTGGGAAAAGCGTCTTCTGAAGACACTAACTTCGGCTCTTAATACTGTATACAAACTTTCTGCCAAGATCTAAAGCTAAAATTTAGTAATGTAATACAAGGGAAGAGAATTTGCATTATGCATGCATGTTACCATTTCCCATTTCATATATATATACACACGTGTGTGTGTGTGTGTGTGTGTGTGTGTGTGTGTGACTGGGCTTAAGTGAGGTAGCGTGATAATTCCCAGATGTAGTGGGGTAACTTTTCGTGAGGTAACACCTTTGGTACCTTGAAACATTAAAACATTTCTATAAAAAACTAAAAACATTTTTGTCAGAAAAAAGATATGTTGGTCCTGATTAAGTTAAGTTTGAGTAAGGTTAGAGAGTACCTCGCTATTTAATGACTTAACAGAAACTACCTTTCGGGCTCTCAATTGTCTGAAACACTTATGCCCTTCTCGGTTCGATGGTATTAAAGTTAAGTTAAATTAGGTTAAATTAAAGCGAGTGTGTTACAAGGAGTTACAAGGATAAGTAGTACCTCAAAAGGCCTTGCGGCCCATACCGAAGAGGTACCCAATGGCAACGGGTACCAGGGAAAAATTCCTACACCCTCAAATAGTGTGCAAGATTCGGTCTAACCTTTTCTTGAACTGATCCACAGAGAAACTGAAGGTAGCCTGTTCCACGTGTCACAGATCTTATAGGTAAAGTAATTCCCACACACACTACTATGCTGCTAAACCGTTTCAAATCCAACTAACCATTGTTGCGAGTTGAGTTATTTAAACTAAACACGCTTCTAAAATCGACATCGTTGAACCCGCGTAAGAGCTTGAAAACCTCGATGATTTGACCACGCAGCCTCCGAGTTTCCAGCGAAAACAAATTCAGGGCACGCAAGCGTCGATTGTAGCCCATATGCCTAACGGATGGGATTAACTTTGTGGTCCTCGTCTGGACTCGCTCCAGCCTCTCAATATCTTTCCTGAGGGTGGGCGACCAGAACTGCACAGCATACTCCAGGTGCGGCCGAACCAGGGAATTGTACAGAGAGCACAATCCTTGTTCCGAAACGGAAATTGCCTCCTCATATAACCCAACAGCTTCTGAGCTTTCTTTTCCACCTCTACCCACTGTTTGGTGAACTTAAGGTCGCTGTTAATTAGCACACCCAAGTCCTTTTCCAAATCAGTGGTCTCGATATTACTCCCCAACATGTAGTAGTCTGACTTGGAATTGACGTAGCCAATGTGCATCACCTTGCATTTACTAAAGTTAAACGGCATTTGACATTTTTCGGACCACTCTCCTATCCTACGTAGGTCCGCACGCAGTTGCACGATCGCTTCGGGCGTCCCAACATTGGCCCCAAGCTTGGTGTCATCAGCGAATTTGGCGATCCTACTGACGATGCCACCGTCGATATCATTTATGTAAATGATAAACAAGTGGCCCCAAAACCGAACCCTGAGGAACCCCGCAAGTGACGGAGGCCCAACCCGAGGTAGCCCCTTTAATTGCAACCCTCTGCCGCCTATTCTTCAGCCAGTTTCCAATCCAGCTACCTACTTCCCCATCGATACCCAGCGCGCGCACTTTCGCCATTAGCCGGCGATGAGGTACCTTATCAAAGGCTTTCTGAAAGTCGAGATAAAGTATATCAATCGTCCTACTCTCATCGTACTCACTCCACATGACGTGGAAAAACTCGAGCATGTTGGTGAGACACGGCCTATGCCGTCTAAACCCATGTTGGGAGTCCCCAAGCAGCTTGTAGGAATCCAAATGGTCAATGATCCTATCCGCTATTATCCCCCCTAATAATTTACCTACAACCGAAGTGAGACTAATGGGACGATAGTTCCCTGGACTTTCGTGATCCCCTTTCTTAAAGATAGGGGTCACGTTGGCTTCCTTCCAGTCTACAACGATTTATCGAAGACTGTAGCCAGGTGGGGAGCCACCTGGTCGCGCACATCCCGCAAGACTCTGGAGAGGAACTGGTCTGGCCCAAGAGCCTTAAACGCGTTTGTTTATTCTATCGGCAACGACTGTCGCGGTACACCAACACCATCCAGGCGAGCACCGTCGTGCCTGACGCCTGGCTCGGTGATGGCGCGGGTGTCCTCCCTGGTGAACACTCCCGCAAAGGCACATTAGCAATGTCCGCGTCGGAGGTCCGCAGCGCGCCGTTGTGGTCCTTTAGTGGTCCTATCATGATTCTAATGGGCAGTTGTGAGAGAGATTGGGGAATTGCTTCTGTTTCCAATGAAGATTTATTTATTACTGTTGAGAAAAACTTATATTAGTTTATCGTGTACTACAACAATTTTAAAACATTTTAAACTTTTTGAGTCCCTCTGTATTGCATTAAAACGTTTTAAGACGGGGTTCACGTGAAGGGCATTTCGCGGTTTTCGAAATAATTTTCGGATTGGATTGCATTCTTAATATGTTTTAGATCCCATTGAATAATGAACACACACCAAGTTTCAAGTCGATCAGCCGAATAGTTTAAGTTAAGTTAAGGGGGAGATGTCAAAAAGATGACGTTAGAGATGTCAAAAACAAAAAAATGGGCAAATTTTTATCAACCTTGCACGCTCAATTAATGGTTTAGTCCAAAATTCACAATCTAAACTTCAGTTATTTTACTTTAGTTTTTGTAATCCATATATATGGATGCAGTTGTCAATATCATACAGTAAACAAAATATTCATCAGCAAAAGGGGGCAACGAGGTTCTTTTGGGGGGGGGGGGGGGGGGGGGGGTATATAGATAGAATATTTCTTTGATGAGTCTTGTGCAAAATGGCTCAATAAAGAA
Source organism: Bathynomus jamesi (assembly GCA_023014485.1). Taxonomy (NCBI): domain Eukaryota; kingdom Metazoa; phylum Arthropoda; class Malacostraca; order Isopoda; family Cirolanidae; genus Bathynomus; species Bathynomus jamesi. The sequence continues at coordinate 488,150 of JAJOZX010001344.1, forward strand.
CACTTTTTTTTTATTGCTTTAATTTATCCTTTTAGTTTCAATTGCTTCAATAATTTTCCAGAATCCGGGGAATTCCCGGAAAACCCAAAACCTTTTACCGGGATTAAACAGTAAACACTACGGCCAAAAAAATGTATTAGCATCGATGTTTCTCGAACTTCAATACACCCCAACACTAACCCCTTCTCCCCAATACATAAAAGAACAGGCCATCAAATGCTCTACTTTTACAGCCAAGCTAAAATGAATGAAAAGTTATATAAGGAAGCCTCCATTTCCGATTCGAAGTGTTAATATTCCAGGACAGGCTTCAGTTCCTCTCCCTGATGAAGCCATGGAATGGGAGCCCCTTACCCCCATTTTTTTTTCCAGGACAAAATGGGCGCGCTCTTTTCCAGGACACTGGCTTATTTTGGGCGTTATTTGTGTGACCATTGGGAGACGTGAGAAGTGTTACTAAGCGTTCATGAAGGGGTCCAGACCCCTTCTGAAGGGCTTTTTAGCGGTTATTTTTAGTCCTTTTCGCCCCCTTGGGTTTGGTGGTGATCTTTGTGAGCATTTCAATTCTTAGCAGACTCTCCATTAGGAAACTTTGGGTGTTCCTCTCTCCGCTTCGTAGGAAGTAGATCTTTAATGACGAAATTGCTAGTTAGGCCTCCTTTTTCCCCTCGTGTCAGATTTATTTTTTAATGCCTGCTCGCTTTTATTGCAGGCATACAAAGCCTCATTTCAGTCATTTCAAAAGGAGTAAAAATAATAATAATTTTATCAACATACACGGAAAATAAACTGTAAAACACGAAAAAAAAATTTATATATACGTGTGTGTGTGTGTGTTTCAACCCCAGATCCTGGGACCGGTCCAGAATCCAAATATACTTATTTCACAGTTAAGTGACAAATTATGCCAGGAACGTGTTATTTGAGCGTTACTCGTATTACATATTGAAGGAAGCAAGTAGTTTGGCTAAAAGTCACACTATATACCCTCAAAGGTTGAAAAATAGCAGTTTGCGCCATCTCTTTTAAAAACTGGTCGGGACCGAACGAAGATGACAGAAAAATTACAAAATGACACCGAAACATTATTAAAGTGGGCAGAAGACAATAGTATGAAGTTCAACGAAAAAATATTCCGACTTCTAAGATATGGTAATAACAAGGTGCTACAGAATAAAGGGTACAAAACTGCAAGCCAAACAGATAATGCCAAACTCACAATTCAGGGATCTTGGAGTAATAATAATGTCGTCGGATGCAGAATTCAGAGAGCACTATAACATTAAAATTACAACAGCTTGAAATACAATGGGAATTATCTGGATGAGCATCACCACAAAAACAAACATGCTAAAATTAAGGAAGAACTACTAGTAATTTAGTATTACTCAGTACTCACAATCCCATACAGATAACGAGACATTGTAATCATAGAACTTAGAAGCCATACAAAGGACTTTCACGTCTATGATAGCGAAAACGAAAGATGAAGACTATTTATTGGTTTCGACTACAGTCCTTGAAACTCTACTCTCTGGAAAGAAGACGTGAGCGATACACAGTAATATACACAAGAAAAATACTCGAGGGATGTATCACAAACTTTAGAAATGAAAGCGGATGATTCTGTACTGTCCCAACTGCGATGGGACAGTGGGGCATGAAAACGAATATGGAAAATACCCTCAGAATACAAGGCCTAAGACTTCAACGCACTACCCAAATAACTGAGAAACCTCAACCACATCAACCCAAATAATTTCAAGAGCCAACTAGGCATGTTCTTGCGCAATGTCCCTGACTGGCCGTGCATAGCTGGGTTATGAGAGTAGAAAGCAATTCTCTGATCCATCAAAGCCCCTAAATGAGGTAGGATGCTACAGAGGAATTGACCATAGGTCGATCCTGAAATGTTGATGGACATCACTTTATGTGTGTGTGTGTGTGTGTGTGTGTGTGTGTGTGTGTGTGTGTGTGTGTGTGTGTGTAAAAAAAAAAAAAAGAATCAGGAAGTGAAGCCGAACCGGTATATTACTTGCGTAAGCTTTTCCATAAGTCGGAACTGATGAGGTAAGAAATAATTTGCGAGCAAAATACTTTGAGCGTGCAATTCCATTCGCAAAGATAGCAAAGGCTCGAAGAGATCCGGTTCAGAGGCAGAAGGGCACGTGGCAGACAGCCCTCGTGCCCTTATCGCAATGGGAAGAAGCGCTCTCGGCTTCGAAGTTCGAATAAATAAACACAGGATCCATTGGAGGGTGCGCATGGCACGATGGACGCCCCGCCAGACGCCTCGCGGATAACAGACTCGAAACAGACTTTGAAAAAGGAGATAGCTCAACCTAAGAGATGATGGGGAAGTACACGGAAGAGTTTTAAAATGCAGGAACGGAAAGACGAAACCGAATACAAACGGAAAATATCAACAGAGATGAAAGTGTAAAGAGGTACAGATAGAAATGAATACAAAGAATAGTGCCCAGCACACACACACACACACACACACACACACACACACACACACACACACACACACACAGTATACAAAAGTGGGGTGGGTGGAAACCATACGAAGATAATATATACAAAAAATTGAACTAAAAATTAAAAATATATAAACGAGACGACCTCAACTAAAAGTAAAGATAAAAACAAGAAGAGAGAGAAGAAATCAAATTTATTTCCTTTAAGATCTTCACGTTGATTTATTGGTGTGGAAACAATCGGCTAAATTTTGAATAAGGAGCCCGGTTATAGGCTCGTCGGGATTCGTTAACTCGCGCATAAACAGATGTATTAGTTGCAATTTTACATGAAAAGAAAAATAAAATATGGAGACTATGGTCTAAGTTATAAATTACACCTATAACACAGCAGATACAGAGAGAGAGAGAGGAGAGAGAAGAGAGAGAGAGGAGAGAGGGAGAGAGGGAGAGAGAGAAAAGAAAAATATAGAGACAAATTGGTGACAAAATATTAGCTACAGAGTACCAAACCTTTGGCTTTAGATTTTAAATAAAAAAATTATGTATTTTTTTTAAGTCCTACACACACACACACACACACACACACATATTATATATGTATGTGTGTGTGTGTGTGTGTGTGTGTTACAGTAAAATTGTGAAACTAGTGATTTCATGAAATCCCTGAAATTTTCAATAACTTCGCTAATTTACACTATGATACAAACCTGACAAAAAATGGATAACGCCATGACATGACCTGACCTAACCTAACCTAGGTTAGGTCATTATCCACTTTGTCAATTTTGTATCATGGTTTTTCGTATACAATACATTTTACTTTATATATATATATATATATAATATATATATATATATATATATATATATATATATAATGATAAATTTCAGGAGCCGGCTGCAAGTAAACCTTAATATTGTATTTATAAAGGGAAGTAAAATTGAGCATTAAAGAAATTTAAAGCGAGTGAAGTAAACATTTGTGATCTAACTTTCGAGCAACATACCCGCAATTTTCCATAACTATAAAAATAAGTGAAACCGCGAAGTACGTACTTGAAAACTCGTTCTTATAATACGAGAGCCGAACTATATATATACGTATTTGTAACGAGAACAGACGAAATATTATGCTTTGAAAGAGAAGCATCTTTGAGAAGAGACTCAAGTACATCCTATCTCTTTCTACCATTTTTGAGATCCTCTCTACAATTAAGTTCTAAGTTTACGCATTAATTAAATCAATTATTTCAAATTTTGTATTCTTTATGGCGACAGCGGCGGATCAAAGTTTTCAATTACCGCTTCTATTTCCTTCGTTTCGGAACGTCAATTAAGTTTATTAAGAGAGAAGCAGCACCGTCTCGTTTAAGATAAAGTTGGGGGGGTTCAGTCTTTCGTTGTATGAAGATGAATCCGAATCAAAAAAATTTTAAATATATATATAATTTAAAATAAATTCAAATAAAAAGAAATTACGGCATAAATGCGGGTGTTTTATACAATCATACATCTACGCAACGGTATACAATCGAATGTAGAGATATCCTATAGGGTATATATGGAGAGAAAAAAAATTATACGCACGAAATATTCAACCGGAGGTAGACCACACACGGAACTAGTTTTAAGTCAAAGCTAAAGTTTAGTAAGATAAGACTGCGGGAGATCTGTACGTTTAGAAAAAAAAAAAAAAAAAAAAAAAAGTCTCAAAAATGTATACAAAGGAAATGGCAAAATAAAAACAAAAAAAAAAAGGAAAAAAAAATTATGACGTTGGTTTTACATTTAATTTTGGCAGATTTGGAAATGTCATTTAGAAGTTTATTACTACGGAAGAGAACCCACGGCCTTTTCAAAAATCTAAATACGAGAGCAAAAACTATAATGCCGATCCCAAACTGCAAGGGTGAGACGCATCCAATTTTTTAAAAAAAAGAGTGTGGGGTCCACGCAGGTACGAAAGGATAACTTGAATAAAAATGACTGTAGTAAAATGTATTTGTTACCCAAACGAAAGTATGTTGAGAGAGGTTTATAGTGTGTAGAATAGTCCTAAACACTATTTGGATAAGAGAGTCATGTTTGGATAAACCGAAACAGCGACCTCTATAGTTTAAAATTAAAACCAATTCCCACGCGGATAAAAATCGAGGCCTCAATGGGAATCTGCATTATAGCCTTGGTTAAGCTCTATAAAGAATAAGATAAAAGTTTATTGCAAACCAATTTCTTCTATCTTAATGGTGCGAGCGCTTAAGAACCGCAAGGTTAAGTGGGGAATAGCGGTGAATGGGTCGGGGAACGCCGCAATCAACGTTTCTTCAGCCCATTGAGCATTACATCGAAAGCCTTTCACGCACAATTCGCTTAAGCTCGAACTAAAAGGAAGGAAGGTAGCTGATAGGGAGGGTCTGCCGGGAGAGCTTTATCTGGCCGAGAGCACTCGCAGGAGATAGCCTTCTGCGCGCATTCCTCCTCCTAATTTAAAAGTAAAAACACCCAACTTTATTTCCTCTCCTTCAGGCTTATCGACAGAGACCGTAGGATGCACATGGCTCTCCCAACAGGATGCCTCGTGTATACAAAAGGGGAAGCGAAGGACGCACAACCCCTCGGAAGGCGAAGGGAAAAAATCAACAGGATTTTTGTTTCTACAATTAACGCTTCCTCCACGTAACGTAACCCAATAACGATACATAACAGTAAAGTTCAAAAGTGTTTAAGCAGAACTTCCTCTCCTACAGGCAAACTCAATACCATCAAAAGCTCTGAAAACTCACTATACCACTTCAATAATAATATATATATATATATATATATATATATATATATAATATATATATATATATATATATATATATATATATATATATACACACACACACAATGACAACTAAATTTCAATTCCTTACTGGACTGACAATATGCAATTCCCAATAACTAATACAATTTCCAATACAAAAGACACCAAACCTCCATTTACTAAACCGATATACGTCGCATATAATACAGTATATATATATATATATATATATATATATATATATATATATATATATATATATATATATATATATATATATATATGCCCCCTATATCCTAAAATGAAGATGGACGAGAACGAAATGAATCGCGGAGGAATATTTATTTAGACAAAGAAAGCCTTCTCAAATGTATAAAGGTTAACCCAAACATCGAGGAAATATTTTTACCTTCTCCTCGCATAAAGTTTTAAAAGTGAACAATGCCTGTCTTTATAAAGAGAATCGATACTCTATTCAAGTTTAGTGGTCGCAGTTTGGTGTTACACAAGAGCTCAATGCAGTACTCTATAGCAGAAACTATATAACAGTTTAGGGGTATAGAAGCGCCTTTCTCCGAGCTTCATTGGAATTATATGCTGGGTCTATCTATCAGGTCGTGCAGTTGATTGATAGATAGATAGATAGATAGATAGATAGATAGATAGATAGATAGATATATGTATACCTACAAGTGCAGAATACAAGCTATTAAACAAAAATTTGGACAATTTTCTGTGGTCAGAGGTTCCGAAAGTAAAACATTCAAAGTAACTAGCTACCATTGAATGAGTACTGAGTAGGGAACGGGAACAGCAACAGCAACAGCAACAGCTTAAAAAGTAAATGCTATTCTATATACATCATGAATAATAAGTAAAATAGAAAAAAAAAATCAATTCTTCTATTTTCCTGATTATAAAGTTTATTGCCCTCATGCACACACACTTATATGAACGACGTTAAAAAATGCATCTGTATCTTGTCGAATCTTTATAAGAATTAAGAGTTCCAACATTATAAATTACGAACGCTTCACTGATTCTCGTATCGCATTGGGGGGTTTTCAGAATTAATTCCGAATTCTGTAAATTCGCTCGATGGTTGGTGGAGGGTGAATGATTAAAAATGGCATTAATTGTTTCTATATCGCCCATACCAACTTTCTATACCCAGGATGGTACGAGTCCACATCGTTTGTTTAAGTCAGTTTCTCCTGTTGAACAAAAAGGTCATCAACTCAACACGGAACCTTACAAAAACCTCTTCACTGTACGAATATTAACAAGGTAATTAATTGTTCGCCAAAACGATCTTAGTTAGAGTACAGTCCGCTTCAAATATAGATTTAATTTTTTTTTTACTAAAATAAAAAAGTGTAAAGCTATTTTTTCAGGCAGACTTTGAAAATAAGTTCGCCTAGAAACAATCTAAAAAAAAAAATTTTAAATTAACAATTAGCAATGATAATTGTGTTTAAAATTTTATTCCTATCGCCAAAAATAAATTACAAATTTTGTTTCTACGCACTTTTTTTTTTTTCTTTTTTAAACCGAAATTGTAACGTCCTGATTCGTAAACAATATTCGTATTATTAAACCCCCTAATTTTAGAAATGGTGAAAGACGAGCAATTTTTTTTTTCAAAACAACAACAACTTCACATGCATTATTCTATAATTTGATTCTGACCAACTTACAGGGGCAAACGATGGAATTCTAAGAAGAAAGAGCATAAATTAAAGACGCATTCGAAACGTACACTTGCGGGAAATAACACTTCAGCGACACTTTTAAAAAGTTGAAGCACCTCTTTCTACATGACGGGTTTTGCTTGTCCGTGTCGTAGCCTAACGACGCAAATGAGCGTAAAATGGTTCGTATGAAGGAATGGCACTGGCAAACATCTTTCTAATAGTTTCTTGGTTTTAGGAAATATGTAATATATATATAGTATTACACACAAACATATTATATACAAGATACCTAAGCGACAAATATATAAATATCTAGCGACACTTCACCTTTTAGCTACGACACGGAGATAAGTATAAGCATGGAAACAATCGCTCCAGCCTTTTCAAAGTGTTACTGAAGATTTGGCCGTTTGTATTACGAATTCAAAATTATATATATCAGTAAACCCTCGTCCAACGCGGGGGGTAGGTTCCCCGAGAACAGCGCGTTAGGTAAATCCGCGTTGGACAAACTTAATACCTTGTGCTATGGGATAAACGGGGGGGATACGTGAACGCGGCCTCCCATTAATATGTACTTAGATATGTAGATTTTTTATACACACGCAAATGAATTTCCCTACCTATATTATATATGAAATAAGAACAAAAAAGGATATGATATTTACATATGATAAATAAAAATATATTAAATAAAAATAGCACGCATCTTTTCTTCACTCTTTCGGATGGTGCGTATGGTAGACTCACTCAAGTGATACTCGCGGCCAAGTGATTTTATGCTCATACCACCAAGCAACTTATCTAGAATCTTTATTTTTTTCGGCTAATGTCATAATCTTACGACTTTTCTTCTCTTCACTATCACTTGCAGATGCTTTACGTTTTGGTACCATACTGCTGTCTAAGGGTAATAGCGAAACAACGGCAAAATACGACAAAAACAATCCAACACAACTTCACTGAATTTAACGCGGTAGTGGGACCGAGACAAAGGGTGATGCGAGGCGTGACGCGAGAGGGAGGGAGATGCGGGAGTGTTTGAGAAAATACTAGAGCGCGCATTGGCACACGTACAGCACTACTGTATTAGAGCGTGTTTGGCGGACAGTGTATAATCAAATTTTCCCCTTTCGGCAAATAATTATTCGCATTTATTTTTCTGTGTATAAATTCGCGCTGGACAAACACGCGTTGGACGAGGGTTTACTGTGTGTGTGTGTGTGTGTGTGTGTGTGTGTGTCCTCGTTAACCTCGTTGATGTTCCGTGTTGTTCTCTTCACACGAAAGTCAAGCAGGTGGCCCCGCCTCTAGGTCTGGCTTGGTGGAGGAGAGAGTTGCTTTCTTGCGATCTCCACCGTACATAGCCAGATACACCCAGCTCATCTGGTACCGTCTTGAGCTAGGCACCTAGTCTTCGCTTGAAGACTTCAACTTTAACCCCTGTAACGTTTCTGAGGTCATTTGGAAGCTGGTTAAAAAGTCTTGGCCCCCTGACAACCAAGCTATTTTCATTCAGTGCTGAAGCGGTCCCTTGTCAGGCCTTCAATTTGGGAACACTACACATCCTGCCTTTATTTTCCAGTGTTGTTTGAATGGTAATTGGGTTTAATTTGAGGTTTGGTACCAGTTTTTCAATAATTTTCCATATGTAGATTATGGTGTACCTTTCTCTTCTTCTTTCCGGGGAGTACAGATTTAGTTTACCGAGTCTTTCCCAGTAGTTGAGCTCTTTGCATCCATCAGTCTTTACTGTGAAATGTCTCCGAGTTCCTTCTAGTCTATTAGTTTCTTCCTTTTTATATGGGGACGTCAAGACTGATTATACCAAAACTCGAATACTGCTCAGTGTTCTCAGCAGGGAATCATCACTGTCCTGGCTCTTCTTTTAAACGTTCTTAGTACCTGTCCCGCAAGTCCTTTTGCTTCATTTATCGTTATCTGATTTTGAGTTTCGAATTTCGCATCATCGGTCACTATTACCCCCAGATCGATCGCTTTCGTGCTTCTGAATTTCCTGTCTATCTGGAGCATAATATGCAGTCATTTTAAGTTCCTCATTTCTACCATATCTCAAGAGCTGAAATTTCTCGGTGTTAAATATCATGTCTTCTGACCATTTGTATATTTTGTTCATGTCCCTCTGCAAGGCCTCCACTTCATTTACATCGCCGATTTTTCTGCTGATCTTTGTATAGTCTGCAAATGATGTTACAATGCTGTTGCTTTTTACTCCGCAGTCTCCGCTGTACTGTACCTTGTGGTACTGAGCTGCATACTTCGGATTCTGATGATGAATATACCTTGAATTTTGACTACCTGTAAACGTTGTGTTATACACACTCCTTGCAATTTCTCTTCAAAGAATGCATCTATGTCAGGTATCGCTTTGTCACTTTTTGGAGTACTGAAAACTGATTCATACTGGGCTCTCAATGTTTCAGATATTTCTTTTAGATCGTCGGTTAATTCATTATTTCTCTTCCTTAGGGCCCAATAGCGGCAAGCGTTTTTGTTTTCCTTTTCGCATAGCTACAGAAGTATTTTGGATTTTCCTTTATTGCTTCTACCGCCTTTTCCTCTTCCCTCTCTGTATGGTCCTTAATCAGGGCTTGTATTTCCCTATCGATACCCACCAGTTTTCCTCGTATTACTTTCCTGGCATTATCTCCGCAGTTGGCTAACTAAGCCTCCACTCTCTTTTACGAAATATTCTCTCTTGCCTCTCTAGCCAGCTCGCTCCTCTTTCCTTTTGGCTGTGATTTCGGAGCATATTTTTCTAAAATTCTCAGTCTTTTCTTCCAGGGTTGTTAGCATTTCTTCAGTTGCTTTATTCTCAACTGTTTCCACTCTATTTGGGCCATGTGCAATCCGATTGCTTCCCAATTTATAGTCTTGGAATTTAAGTTAAAGGCCCCAAATTTGCTTCTTTCCTCAATATGTGTAGCCTTTTAATGTTGTCGTCATATTCGTTGATATCTCGATTAACTTGTAGTCTGAGATAATGGTTGGGGTTATTTTTATGTCAGCAATCAAGTTCGTGTTATTCGTGAAAAATGGATGAAAATGAAAATGTTTAGTCCATATGACAAATATAAAAATATACACAATTTATTAGAAATAATACAGTAACGTCGAAGTTAAGTGGAGCTACAGACAGACGTTTTCGTACCAAGTCGTCCATAGCTTATAGGATAAACGGCAGGATTCATGGATAGCTTGGATAATCGGGTTGGTTGCTTTTTTAATTCCTTGCATTCGACTGTACTGAGCACATCTTGTTACCTCCGGGAACCTCTGGACATTGCGGGTAGCACACACTTGCGAAGCTGAGCATCTCGGGGGTAATTTATGTAACAGTCTAAAAGACTCGTCTGAAGGTCGTCAATACCAGATCTAGGCAGTTATTTTTTTCTGGTATTTTCTGTTATCTCCTGTGTCAGCATAAACTCATTTGTGAGCCATCAACATTTTTGCTTGCTCCTGGTCTTCTCTTGTGTCCTGGTGTGTGTGCATATATATATATATATATAAGCACACCGGACAAAAAATTAGTCACCCCTCTCAGAATGTACCTAATAACGTGTGACGGCGCCTCTGGCCTTGATAACCGCACGAATCCGGCGAGGCAGAGACTCTACGAGGTTGTGCATGTACTGAACATCGATTTGCTGCCACTCGTTCATCAGCCGGTCCCGAAGTTCCGCCAGAGTCCGTGGGTGTCTATTCCTGCGCTTCACTTTCTGTTTCCAGCCTGAACAACACCTTCGACGCATTCAGGATTAAAGGCTTCATTGGACCTGCGATGTACTCGTCGCCTCCCATCATTGGAGAACAAACAAAAACGGGACTCATCGGACCAAATTACACGTTTCCAATCTGCCGCTGTCCGGTTTTTGTGCCTCTGAGCCCATTTATAACGTGCCAATTTGTGACTTGCTGTTAACAGCGGCCTCTTCCGTGGTACCCTGCTCCAGATGTCCATCGCATGCAGTTCTCGTCGCAATGTCCGTTCGGAAATTGGTCGCTGGAGAACCTCATTGGTTTCTTGGAGCAATTGTTCTCTGGTTTGAAAACGATTTGCAGTTACTAGACGAGAAACATGGCGGCGGCCCCTATTGTCGAGAATTGTTTTCCGGCCACAGTTACGCCGTCGATTGTCAGTTTATTGCGAACTACACCACTCTTTGTAAACTCGCTGGACAGTACGCGTTGACACACCAACAAATTGGGCTACTTCAGGCATTTTGTGTCCGTGGGCTCTGCCAAACACGATGGCTCCTTTTTGCCACTGAGTAACGTCTGCCTCACGACCCATTTTGCAGACTATATCCAACACACACTTTGTTCTTCACCACCTCCCGAAACAGATCTGATCCTGTGTGCTACGTCACCGCTACTTGTCACTTACCAATGCTACATCAGCGCCCTCTGTGTGACCTTGAACTTCCTACTATCGGTGCTATTAGGGGTGACTAATTTTTTGTCCGGTGTGCTTATATATACACACAATAAAATACATTTATAATGTTTTATTTTATTGCCATTAAGCCCGGACACCCTGTATATATAGAGTTGCAGAGACGTTTTCAAATACTTTAGCGATGTTGCATCAACACAAACACGACCAAGATGACGTCACATAGCGAGGATTCACTCAAGGCATGTTCTTATGCCTTGCCTCAATCTCGTTACAAGGACTTCTCGACGCACTTCAACCTCTCCCCCCGAAGAACCAGTGACACGAGAGCTACCACCATGCGAACACCTTTTGTGCCGGCCCCATTTAGGCCTGGTGTCATTCACCTAACTTTATATAAAGACTAATCATTACCTCGCGAATACCGGTCATTACTAATACCGAAGTCATTATTCCAGTGCACATTAATTTCAACTGTAAACAACCAACTTTATTTGTCTCATTCATAAATAATTTATTTTGTTTAATAAAGCAAGAAAACTCATTCTATTAATTTCCTTAATTAATAATATTATTTGGTCTGCAAAGACCTGTTGACCCAAGCCTTATCAATCATGAATAATCAATTATTACCAATTAACCATTATAAAAAAAATAAAAAAAATTAACGTCTTTTATTGTAACGCGCGTAGTATTAGAAATAAATTGAACGAATTTAAGGCGATAATTTACTCCGAAAACTACGATATAGTTGCTATAACCGAAACGTGGTTAAATACCGTGACTCGGGACTTGTTGGGGGAACTTGATATAGCTGGTTTTAAACTTTTTACTAATGATAGGTTACATAGGATTGGTGGCGGCATTTTGATGTACATTCGTAATTCCCTTTGGGCTATCGAGGTTAAGGTAGATTTTCCGGCAGCAATTAATGCGATATGCGTTGAAGTTAGGGCGCGTAGTATTAGCTTTAATTTCGTTGTTCTTTATAGACCTCCCGTTCAACCCCTCGATACCGATATTAGACTTTACACACTTTTTGGTAACTTTATTAATAATCGGGATAGTATAAGTGTCGGAGACTAACTGCCCTAACGTTAATTACAAGACTTTTACTGGTAATGATGAGGGTTTGAGACTGAGTTCATGGAAGATAATTTTTTACGACAGATGGTTACCGAACCAACGCGCGGTGACAATATTTTAGACGTGGTGATGACGAACGACGAAAATATAGTCGAAGGTTTAGAAATAGGCGAGAGTTAGGGATGTAGACACCAAATTATTAGGTTTAAGCTATTGATAGAAAACAGTAAGGATAGTAAACGTAATAGAAGTCCTTGATTTTCGTAGGGCTAATTTTGATAAGTTTGCGGACAGGATGAGAGTAGTGGACTGGGATAACTTATTTATGCGTAATGACGCAAATTTTCATTGGGAGGTGTTTAAAAAGAGTTTTTTGAATACCGAAAGGGAGTTTATTCCTCGTAGGCCCAGCGCGCTAGAAATCATGGCACGGTAGCTAACTTTAATAGATATATCGAGCTTAGACGTGAGGTTAAAAGATGTTAGGAATGTTAAGCGTAATTTTGAGATACTTGTAGCTACGGATAGTAAGCATAATCCAAAAAAAATTTTTTACTACGTCAATAATCGTAAGCTGATAAAAGATCACACACAGGCCCTCTAGTGGACGCTAACGGCGCTTTGGCTTCCAACGCTCACTCAGGCGATGGCGGATATTTTTAACAACTTTTTTTGCGACAGTTTTTAAAGTAGACGACGTAAATAATGTCCCCGACGTGGACGATATCGTTCCATTTAGTAGCGAGACTATTTTGAATGAAATAACTGTTTACGAGGGTGAGAGTGCGCATTATATCGATAAGCTAAAAGTTAGCAAGGCTCCAGGCCCTGACGCGCTTTATCCTAGACATTTGAAAGATTTGAAAGACGTTATCGTGAGCCCATTAACAAAAATTTTTAATAAGTCACTGGAAGCAGGGATTATTCCTGAAAACTTCAAATTAGCTAACGTTACGCCCTTTTTTAAAAAAGGCGATCGCACAGTAGCTAGCAATTATAGGCCTATTAACTTAACGTCAACTGTCGGTAAACTTTTGGAATCCGTAGTTAGGGATCGTATCGTCGATCACTTAGAAAGTCGCGATTTGATTAATAGTAAGTAGTTAGCATAGGTTTCGACGCCATAGATCTTAACTAATTTGTTAGAGTTTTATAACGAAATAGTGCGCGAATACGATAGGTATAGAGCGGCTGACGTTATTTACAGTATTTAGACTTTTTAAAAAAGCGTTTGATACAGTTCCACATAGAAAATTAATTGCGAAGGTTAAAGCGCACGGTATACGCGGTCAGGTAGCTAACTGGTTAGAGGAATGGCTTCGTGCCAGGAAAGAGAGGGTTGTTGTTAACGGTAGGTAATCGGGGTGATTGGATGTAGGTAGCGGTGTCTCTCAGGGTTCAGTGTTAGGCCCATTGCTATTCGTAATCTACATTAACGACATAGATGTACGCTTGACCAGTAACGCGTCAAAATTCGCGGACGATACTAAAATATGCGGTAAAGTTCTTAACGTGGACGATAGAACTAGGCTCCAAGACGATGTAAATAGGATTATGGAGTGGACGGATAAGTGGCAGATACAATTTAACGTAGACAAATGTAGTTTTGCATATAGGTTCTTAACAATAATTACACGTACACGATGGACGATATACAGTTAGCGAGCGTTGACGAGAAAGTAGATTTAGGCGTACGCGTATCTAAGGATTTAAAAGTTAAGAACCAGTGCCTGGAGTCTTGCGCAAAAGCTAATAGGATGTTAGGCTTTACAGCGCGTAATTTCGAATTTAAATCGAAGAATATTATATTGCCCCTTTACAAGTCCCTAGTCAGGCCTCACTTAGAATATGCTGTTCAGTTTTGGTGCCCGTATTTGCGTGAGGATATTGATAGGTTGGAAAGGGTTCAGCGACGCGCCACGAAACTAATTCCGTCATTACACACAAGTCTTACGAAGATAGGATTAGAGAGTTACTTGCATTCACTCGAAACTACGAGATTAAGGGGTGAGCTTAGTGAAGTTTTCAAAATCATTAATAAAATCGATAACAAATTTTAACATTGTTCATTTTCGATAATAGCAATACTCATATTAACGGATTTAAATTACGTGGCAGACGTTTCATTACTAATATCGCTAAAAACTTCTTTACGTTTAAAGTAATTGATAAATGGAATAATCTTCCCGCGTCCGTCGTGAACTCTACCAGGGTTAACATGTTTAAAAACCGTTTAGATACGCATTTTAAAAGTATTAACGTTGTTTAAAATAATAAAACAATTAGCAACAGGAGCTCTGGGGTAATGGTCGATGAGGAGTCTGTTGACGATTAATGCCGGCTTGTGACATGCCAGCAATAAAATTATTAAAAAAAAAAAAAAAAAATTAGACTAACACGAACTTGGATGTAGCTCGTAGCGTAAACTAACCCACTTTTTGTTATACTCTTCATACTTTTTTTTTTCTTATCCTCTCTCTACTTGCATTGCTGTAGTTTGCGTGGTATGACAGTGTTTGAGTTAAGACTGTTTGCATGGTTTGTAAGCGTTCTTATTTCACTTCTTTTCATCTTTCACCGCTTTCCTATTCTCTTCGACTATTTTTCCGATTTATCGGCAGTGGCCGGCGTATGATGGTGAGTCTTCCCTTCTCTTTTTCTGAATGAATGTTAACCCACGAATGATAGGTTTTGCTACTTACTTAACCCCTTATTCTCTTCTTTTAACCCCCTACGCTCTTCTTTCTCTCGGCCTAACCTTAGAGTGGAACTCAGTGTCTTTGTTAGCCTTAGCTTCTGTAGATCCGTAGATTATTATAGTGCAAACCACGCTATATACAGGGTGTCCCAGAATTAACTATCTATTTCAATGAAATCGGACAAATTTTTTAAAAACACTTATTTATGTTTATCATGTTTAATATGTGTTAAAAATGTCTAAATTTCTAAATTTTTTTCATAATTTTATTTTCATAATTTTTTCATTATCTGGTCCAATGAAAGACCGTCTGAAGTCATAGAATGGCAGAGAGACTCTCCAAAAGTTAACGTGTGGCTTGGAATGACCAAATCCAAAATTTATGGTGCTCCATCTTGTTGAAACACAACATTATCAAGAATGCCATCATCAAGAAGCTGTGGTTCGAGAAACTGCTGAAGCATATCAAGGTAGACGGTACCTGTTACAGTTGCTTCCGCAAAGAAGAATGGGCCATAAATTTTGGATTTGGTCATTCCAAGCCACCCGTTAACTTTTGGAGAGTCTCTTTGCCATTCTATGACTTCAGACGGTCTTTCATTGGACCAGATAATGAAAAAATTATGAAAATAAAATTATGAAAAAAATTTAGAAATTTATACATTTTTAACACATATTAAACATGATAAACATAAATAAAAGTGTTTTTAAAAAATTTGTCCGATTTCATTGAAATAGATAGTTAATTCTGGGACACCCTGTATATAATGTCTGCATTGGCATTAAAAAAAATGTGGTCCACCAGAATGTCTGTGTGAATGGATATAATACGCTTTACTTTCCGCCTTTACATTACTTTGTATTTTATATCAGGGTTGTTCCAGCCTTCTCACCCCAATTCGTTAGGAAACGAAACTTTTGATATACAGTATGTATGTATTAGTGGTGTACGGATTAATCGGCTTTAGCGTCGGCATTATCGGCCATATTTTGGCCATCGGTATCGACCAAATTTAGCAGATTCCTCTTACCGATTCCTCGAAATTTTAAAATTTTCATTACAAAAAATCTATTTAAAGAAAATTGAACATACAAAAACACTGATAATTTATACTCAATTCAAAGTGTAATTGTATAAAATACACTTTACATTCGCGGAAAAGGCAAAGCTTAAGTTATTACCCGTAAATTTACATTTTCTCTAACTAGCTAATCTCTAAATATTATAAACTATCGTAATCTCCTACTCCATATTAATAATAATTCTATACTGTATATACTTTATAATTTTTATATCAAACCATCTTATGGTGACCAAGTATTTTAATAATTTTATAAACTCAAATAGGCAACCAAGGCCTTGAAATTTTTATGAAAAGTTGTTGTTGTTGACATTGTTGAAAAAAGAAAATACATTCAACATAAGGAAAACCAACTTAAATATTGGTATTCAATTTACGAAACAAATTATTTTATCATTTTACTGAGCAATAAAACTATTTACGATCACTAACTATGGTATACGAGTAACAAATTCTGGTACTGTATATCGTGGAATGAGCTAAAGAAATGCATTTAAATAAATTTGAAATGTCAAAATATGAAAATTTAAAGTTTTCACACGAGATTAATTTATGAAGGGAATTGATTTTTTAAAATCTAGCCAAAGAATCGGCATCGGCTAAATTTTGGAATCGGTCCATCACTAGCATGTATGCATGCATGTATTTGCTTGTTTTAAAATGTAATATAAATAATTCTTGATAACACGTTTCTGGTACAATTTGACTTAAATGTGCGAGATAAGCATATCTGAATTCTGGACTGGTCCCAGGATTGGGGATATTTATGGATGTCAAGTCTTTTTAGGTAAAGAGCAAGGGCAGTACATTTTGGAAGTGTTCTCTGGTTAGTGACGCTTTTTTTTTTCTTTTTTTTTCGGTTTTTCTTCTTAAAAAAAAAAGTTTTTAAAAAAATGGGGTTGATGTTTGTTTTCATGCTGGTTAAAAGTAATTTTAATTAACATATAAACCTAAAGGCGACCAAATAATGTAAAAACCCTTCTTTTGACATACTTTAAGATCCTATTAACTTTTACTGTTGGATATACAGGGTATCCGAGTAATAATGATGCAAAAATAATTGGTCATTTTTCTTATTAATCAATATACATAGTGTTGCAGATACCTTTTTTTTCCTTGCCGTTCTTCTATGATTATATATATATATATATATATATATATAATATATATATATATATATATACCTCGTCAGGGAATGAAGATAAAAGGCGAGCCCATAAATATATACAACGTACAGGAAAACCAAAACAATTAGCACATACTTAACAAGGGTTAATGAGAGGCAAAAGAAATTTTAACATGATGTCGTCAATGTTATACGTCCCCGCTCTGTTATTGAAAGTGTTTTTAAAATGAATAAATGCACATTCTAGAATATTTCTTTCTATTATATCTCTGTTTTTAACAAGCGCTTTAGAACTATCCCACTTGATGCTATGGTTACATCTATACATATGGTTAAATAAAGCATTGGAAGTATTAGCTGTTCCACACGCATATTTATGCTGTTTTACCCTAATATCTAACGTTTTACCGGTTTGGCCTATATATACTGAGTTACATTGTGTACATCCAATCGAATACACACAGCCAACAACATTATCAGGGCTATTCTTTATTAGGCGTGATTTAACAGTATTATTATACTTAAAGATTACATTAATGCCAATTGCTTTAAGTACAGTTGGAAGGTATTGAAAATTAACATGGTAAGGTAGGCTAAGGATATTTTTACGCTGAAATTCCTTTACAATTACATAATAATAATACCTATTCTTGGCTTTCTTAAGACAGTTATCTAAAAATGAAGTAGGATAACATAATTTAGTACCAATATTCATGATATTGCATAACTCGGAATCTAAAAATTCAGGACTGACAACTCTCAATGCTCGAAGAAACATAGCAGAGAAAATAGAGGATTTAATCGAAGGATGATGGTCAGAATAAAAATGCACATAAGAGTTATTATTAGTAGGCTTACGGTAGACTTCATATTTGAACTGATTAGAGCATCTCCAAATTTTTAGATCAAGGAAAAATAGGCTTCCATCATTTTCTTTTTCAACTGTAAACTTAATAGATGGGACTAAATTGTTGAGCCTACCAAGAAATAAGTCCACATCCAAATTATTAGGCCAAAGGCATAAAATATCATCTATATACCTGTACCAAACCAGGTTAAAATTAACAATCGTAGGCAAAATTCCTTTCAAAAAATTCCATATATAAATTAGCTAGTACGGGTGAAAGGGGATTTCCCATAGCCAATCCAAACGACATAGCATAAAACTTATTTTCAAACTGAAATTTACAATCTTTGACACAAAGCTTAATTAACTCAATAAGAGTGTTGTGTTGAACAGGGAAAGAATATTCAGAGATCTTATCTTTTAAAAAATCAAGTAGGTCATCAACAGGGACTTTTGTGAATAGCGAGCATACATCGAAGCTTACCAATTTGAAATTAGGGTCATTAGGGAATTTCAGTTTGTCAATAAGATCCATGCTATTTACAATATGTGACTCAGAAATAGAGCCAACTAACGGCGTTAATAAACTAACTAACCATTTTGGAATCTTTTTTCTTTTTCCTTGTGAGTTTGCAGCATATATATATATAATATATATATATATATATATATATACAGGGCGTCCCAAAAAAATGTATACACACTTTAACAGCTGATAGCTCAATTGATGTTTCTTTCTTTCCAAGTTAAACCCATTAGAATTAATAATGGCAGTCAGACTAAGCTTTGAACAAAGGAAATTCATTCTAAAATGCTACTGGAAGTGTGAAAACGCAGTTGAAGTGCAAAGACAGTTTAGGAGGGAGTTTCAAACAGATCCACCAACGCGACTTACCATCACTCGAATTAGAGATAAGTTTGAAGCCGATGGAACTGTTCAGAATGTCCACAAGAAGCGTTCCGGAAGACCACGGACATCGACAAGCCCCACAAAGCAAGAAAGAGTACTGGAAACGTATCACCAAAGTCCAAGAAAATCTGTGCGGCAAGCGAGTCGTGAGGTAGGAATTTCAGAATCGTCTGTCCAACGCATTTTGAAGCGCTGTCAATGGAAAAGTTACATTCCAAGATTAGTCCATGCTATTAATGAAGATGATCCGGACCGAAGAGTGGAGTATTGCGAGTGGTACTTGGCACGATGTGGATGTGGATTGGACGAAGGGGTTTCGTAGAATACCCTCCGCGTTCACCAGACCTCACACCACTAGACTTTTTTTTATGGGGATACTTAAAAGACAAAGTCTACGCTATAAAACCTGCAACAGTCGCTGAATTGAGAGCAGCCATTGAACGAGAATGCACACAAATACCAAACGAAATGTTTCGTGATGTTTGCGATTCCATTGCTTCGCGTTATCAGCAGTGCCTGGACCAGAACGGACGTCAGTTTGAAAACAGGCGTTGACAAAACAATTAAATAATGTCTGTAGATTCTATTACATTTTGAAAATGAAATGTATTTTAATACACACTGCCTTTATAAGTATTTAAAGTGTGTATACATTTTTTTGGGACGCCCTGTATGTATGTATATATGTATGTATGTATATATATATTATATATATATATATATATAATAAATTGTTTATATGTTGTAAAAATATACAACACATTTTAAATTTAGAAGAGTTAATTAAACTCGGAGACCCACAGGCTACACCATTGGCTAACTTTTTTTCAGCTTCTATATTTCAAACCAAAAATATAGATAAGTATACAGACAAAATTGTAAAATGTTATAAAAAAAAATATTTAGTACACGTGTAAAAACCATAAAAGATTCTACATTAATGTCAGGCCTATGCCATAGAACGATTTCTGTTTTTTTTTTTATTTATTTATTTATTTATTTATTTTTTTTTTGGTGCTGGCGAACCCCTTTTTAAAATTTAAGAAAAAGTAGACCCCCCACCCCACTTGCATAAATAATGCAGCAGCATTAAACTGCGAAAACAGCTCCCAAACTATTTCCCACGTGACGATACAAAGTTGTTAAAAAGAGGATACTCAATCCGTTCAGTGAAAGGGCGGTAGAGCCTGCCGAACTTACCACGGAAACTTACACGATAAATTGACTGAACTATTTCTGACAATACCCTACGATTGTCATTCCTGTCAAAAGATTCGTATATATTCTAGATAGCGCGTAAAAGTGAGTATCCAAAAGTGGTGTTGGAAGCATTTGAAAGTTTTAATTCCATTGCAACCTCATATTTGAGATATGGAAATTGGGTTTCTTATCAATGGCTACAAAACAAAGCAATGGAGTTGACTGTTATTCTGCGTTTAGTCTATTCAACCGAATAGAAAAAAAAAATTAAATGCGAAACAGGCACACCGTATCTCACTAAAAGACAAGACTAACATAACAGTTTTTACATGGATTACGACTAAAAAAATTTCGGCTGTAAAACTAACGTTACAACACTCGCAAAAGAAAAACAAAAGTGAATTTACACATTTGTATTTTTTTTTTCTGGAAAAGCAAGCCAATTTTCTATATAGGCTGATTTTTCTTGCTGAGCACAGTAACCTCTATTGACCATGAGAATATCTAATACAACATTTTCAACTCAAAATAATTAGTAGCAATCATGAAAGTATGCCATGTTCAAAATTCCAAGCTATACTAGGGTACTTACTGACATGCAAATTAAGAGTGTGTAGTGAAATTAATTGTATATTTTACTGTACATACAGACAATACGCAACAGTAATTACTGTACTTAGCATTTTACATGGGCAGAGTACCAATTTGTCTTAATGGTACAATATAATTAAGTACAGGGCGTCACAGAAACTATGCATTAAAAAAGTTATATTTTTCTTACACCAACATGAACGGGATTCGCCAAATGTTATACGTTTGGTGTGCTATGTCACGGAATTATATAATCGTTCAATTTTTCTGACTATTTCGTCGTGATTGGCTATTTTTTCTTTCCCAACTAAGACTATTGAAATTGACGTGAGAAATGTAATCTTTCAATAAAATAGGGTGACTTCCCACTACACCGTTGCTGTTCGCAACTTTGAGGCGACCTTTCCTCAGCGCTGGATAAGCCGTGGTGGACCGATAATATGGCCACCTCGACCACTCGACTTAACCTCTCTGGATTTTCATTTACGGAGGTAAAACACGTAGTTATTGTGACAAACGCAGTAGTCTGGCAGAACTCCATCAAAGAAACACAGTCACTCGATCCATTCCAAAAGAAAATCTTGCTAATGATTTAATGGAGTTCACAGCATCGAATACGCACTAACTGACAAATGGTCGTCATCTTGACGACTGTAGGATCTTGGCAGAAGAAAGTTCAATCAATTTATCGCGTAGGTTTCCTGCAAGTTCAGTAGACACTACCACCCTTTCATTGAACGGATTAAGTATCCACCTTTTACCAAGCCTTCCATCGTCACGCGGGGAATAGTTTAGAAGCTAATTTTACAGTTGAAGTATGTATTGCGTCATTATTTAAGGAAGGGGGATCGCGAATTTCTTGTGTGAAAAATGATGTCGCTAGCGCAAAAGTGGTTGAAAACACTGCTCTGTGACCTAGGCCTAGCATTAATTGATAAAATCTACACTATGATAACTATTTCTGTTTTTATTACACTTATCAATTATTTTATTGTCTATACAATTACATTGGCCTGCGTTTCAAATCTTTTTTTCAAAGGTCAGAGGTTTTTCAACTGATTTAGGATCAGTTTCGCACGCTGAATTCAGAAATGTAATCCATTCTTCTCAATCAGGTCAGGTTTAGGTTTTTTAGATATGCTGGCCGACTACTGCTGGTGCCTGAAGAGGGATGTGGTGTCTGCCCGGCACAAGCGGAAGTCCCTGAAGAGGCCATTCATCCCTGATTAGCCTATTATAGTGTGCTGTACCCTTCTTGAGATCTATAAGAACAGCCTGTAAAGCCTGTATGTATATACCAGTCGACATATGCTACTACATGTATCGCTCACCTACCAATAAAACGGGAAATGAGAATTTCTAGAGTGTTTATATTTCGAAAAGTTGACCTGATTGAGAAAAATGGATGCGATTTTCGGAATCAGCGTGAGAAACTGACCTAAGAACAACAAACATATCCTTGACCTTTAAAATCACGCAGATCTATATTTCTGGTTTAAAATTTAAAAGCTGAAAATTTTATCAAGCCTTTGCTGTAGCCTTAGAACAAAAGAGAGTTGTTTTTTTCACCCCCACACACAGTCCCCCACTGTTTATACATCATCAGCCGAATTTAAGCTATCTCCAGATGTAGCTTCGATAAAGTAAAGATGTGACTAACTTTAAGCCAGATATTTGTATCGGTTTACCCTGAAAATGATGATAGCTTCAGTTTAGAGCAAGTTAGCTAAAAATGGCTTCCCAAGACGAAGACTGCTTTAAATTTTAATTGCGCCGTTTTTGCAATTTGTTTTCAGTGTTACTGCTACATTTTCTGTTCTAGTTCCAGAATTCATTTAAATTTTTGAAAATCACCATTTTCACAAGCACTCGCCATTTTAAATTCAGATTTATGTTCAATGAGGTATTCATTTGATACGTTACTAGTAAATATTTGCGCACAATGTCCACATCAAGATCTGTTCAGAAATACTTCGTTTAAACCCAAACGGGCCATGATACAACAAGGCTTAAGAATCATCCACGTTCAATGAATGATTAAAAAAAACCGAGGTTAAACAAAGTGGATTGATAATTTTTACAAGGCAAAAATATGGGAGAGCAAGAATACAAAACCACAAGTTACAACCTTACTGCAGAAATACTGGCCCTACATGATTAACCATGTCGAGGACATAAGATTGATGCACTTAATGTCCAACGTTGCACCTCAGCACCGGTTGAAAGAAGCGTCTTTATTAGAGCAACCTCATATGCACTGATAAAATAATCTCGTCTCCAAAACCATCCAAACCAAGCTAGAAAACTTCACAAATTCTGACCTGTCGGCCGAAATTTCATCGCTGAGGTTAACAAGCCACGGAATAACACGACATTATGAATGCGTGTATTTGAAATGTTACCAGTTCGTACCAGTCGTCCTGAAAGGGTTAACGCTGGTAAATTTCAGAATCCAACGTTCATGCTGCGGTGCGTCCAACAGCTCATTAAAATGGTAACATACACATTCGCAGACATCCGCGGTCAGAAGTGCGGATGCAGAGATCCGTAACATCGCTAACCAGGATTTCAGGTTACAAAAAAGTGTGCGCGTGTAAAAGAAAAAAATTTTATTGGCAGACGAATAGACCATATGACAAACAGTAATAATACAAGTACTAAGAAGAAAAATAAAAGTAATGAAAAACAGCAATGTCGAAGTGGAGTTACAGACAAACGTTCTCATACCATGAAGTAGTTGGGTTGGTTCATTTATCACTTCTTGAATTAGACTGTATTGAGCAAATCTTGTAACCTCTGAGAAGCTCGAGATATTGTGGCTAACAAACATTTGCGAAGCTGAGCATCTTGGAGGTAACTTATGTAGGAATCTAAACGATCTGTTATAAAGCAAGTTTAAGGTTCTGGCCAGAACCTTTTTGTATAATTCCCCCAAAGTTCATACCCAAATAATATTAGTGCAGAAGGTACGAATGAGTCTTCAGGTTCATTTCTGCAGAATCGGAAGTTCTTTGTAATCATGTTTGCTTTAGCACAGGGGACTATATTGTTTTCTCATATCCGAGTATATCAAGGAGATGGTGATAATTTGACCCAAATACCTAAATTCTTGTACTTCCTCTATTGACTTACCTCTCATTTTGAAATTAATATCAGCCGACTGATTAGAGGTTTGGGGATAGAATTGTATAACCTTAGTTTTTGTTAACATGAAAAAGAATATAATGGTTCTGCGAATTTAATTAACAGACTTAATTATACTCAGTTGAGTAATTAAGCCATCAATATACATATTAAACAGCAGAGAGAGCAAGGAGCCTTGCCTCACTCTGCAGATAAAAGATTGGTGGGTACACCAAAATTTCAATAATGTACAAAGAACTTTCCTATCCTCTAATTCAAATAAATATTTCAGTTCACTTCGTTATATACCTTACTTACAGTATACCCAAGAAACAACTATAAATAGTTGAATTACTGTCAGCGTATTTAAATACAACCTCCTTCAATACATATAATATATATATATATGCTGCAAACCCACAAGGAAAAAGAAAAACGATTCCAAGGCCTTTCGTGTATTCATTCCCTGACGAGGTGTAGCTTTGAATACACGAAAGGGCCTTGGAATCGTTTTTTTTTCCTTGTGGGTTTGCAGCATTCATTCATTTCACGTGTTTTATTGTGAAATTCATCCCATATATATATATATATAAAATTAGTTGAGTGGGACTTTTTAAAATCAAACTGATTAGATGTCGGTAAAATCATCATTTAATCGGTGTAGCAAAAGTTTCTCTGGTAGTTTTGAGAAGTAGGAGGCGAGAGCAATAGGCCTGTAATTATTGCTGGATAAAATCCTCATATTTACTTTTTAACAAGGGGCAAGGCAAGATGCATAACCTCAAACTCTGCAGAAATAAAAAAATTCTATAAAAAAAAGTAATTTTTATTTGTTCGTTATTTTATAATGGATGTACATTTTATTACTGAAGTTTCTTCTTCGAAAGGTAACAGATTGTGGTTTCTATTCCGCATATGCCTATACATTTCTACTCTTTCATTACTTAACTAATAAACTCGCAACTTTGAGGAAAAACTTTTCTGGGCAACTAATCTCCCTTCATGAGCCAGTGGAATAGCTCCCATACTTACCTGAACTCGCACACCCTGATTATTTTTTTGGTGGGCTTACATAAAAGAAAAGACAGGATCTATCCTATCGTGCTTAAGACACTAAGACCTAAAGCCCAAAGTCTATGAGGTTATCAGCAACATCCCAAGCTCCCAGCCGAGATATTTCCAAAAATTATGTCAAACATTTGTGTAAGATTAAATACTGTGGTAGAAAAATGACGATTATAGTGAACATGTTTAATTGGGGTTAATAAACTCCTGTTCACGTACTTAGTGTGTCTTTGTGTCTAGATTTTTTTTATTTTTTTTATTATTTTTTTTAGCTTAAAACATTTAAAAATAGAGACATTTTGTGTGTGTGTGTGTGGTGTGTGTGTGTGTGTGTGTGTGTGTGTGTGTTACAGGCAGAGCGGGGCCTTGTGTAACCTTAGTTAAGCTTGGGTTTGCTTCCGCCCGAATTGCTTACTCTGACGAAGGTCAAGCTTGTCATTCCACCTTAGACTTACAGTTTAATGTAGAATCCGAACTACGGCCCACCAGCAGCGCAGCGTCTTAACCACTAGGCTACTCAGGGTACCCATATCTACCAACCTTTTTTTTTTTTTTTTTTCCTATTGTGTGGAAGGATGAACGGCTGGGTTTTGCTGCGTGCCGCCTGCCGTCGATGGATTCGTAGTCAGCGACTACGAATCATTTCCGCAGGCGCATAGTAACGTTTCACTGTTGTACACAGTGTCTAACTTGAAATTAACCTATTAACATGTCTTAATGTTCGATGATATATATATATATATATATATATATATTATATATATAATACGCCTCGATGGTGTAGTGGTTAGCGTCGCTGACTACGAATCCATCGGCCCCGGGTTCGAGACCCGACGGCAGCCGGCGCGCAGCAAAACCCAGCTGTTCATCCTTCCACACAAAGAAAGTGGTTGGTAGATAAATGGGTACCCTAGGTGGCCTAGTGGTTAAGACGCTGGGCTGCTGATGGGGCGTGGTTCGGATTCCACTTTAAACTGTAGGTCTAAGGTGGAGTGAAAAGCTTGACCTTCGTGAATGAACAATTCGGGCGGAAGCTAACCAAATGTGTGTGTGTATATATATATATATATATATATATATATATATACAGGGTGGGCCGTAAGTTTCCATACATAGGAAAAAATAAACATTTTTTTATGGACAACCATTTTTATTTATATAATATGCTCTACATGGTTGCCATTGTTTTGAAAACACATTTCAATACGTGTTCCCCACTGTTGATGAACACGCATTAGCACAGTTGACGTTATGCTTGTAATGGCGTTGGTGATACGTTCCTTTAGATGATTTATGTCTCGTATCTTTTCCTGATACACCATGGCCTTCAAGTGCCCCAAAGATAGAAATCAAGGGGGGTGAGATCTGGGGATCTGGGAGGCCACTCCACAGGACCACGCCGACCAATCCAAGCATCCGGAAACTGCTGATCCAAATACCGATGCACGTGAAGACCATAATGAGGTGGAGCTCCATCTTGCTGGAAGTAAACTGGGAAGTTACCTTCCTCGTTTAGCAGGGATGGGAAAATCTCTTCTTGCAACATGTTAAGATACCTTTCGGCATTAAGATTTCCACTGACAAAAATTGGTCCAATAATTCTGTCACCCCATATCCCGGCCCACACCATCACTTTACCGGCACCTTGCATCTTCGTCGGACTCAGCCAGTTAGGGTTAGCATTACTCCAATAACGTATGTTTTGCCGATTAACCTCTCCATTGACGTAAAAATTTGCTTCATCAGTAAACAAGATCTTACGTCAAACGCATATTCTTAGGGTATCTGAAACATAAAAACAAACGTTTAATTTTTCCTATGTATGGAAACTTACGGCCCACCCTGTATATATATATATAAGATTGGGAACAGTGTTTCAATCGGTTCATACTGGTTTTTTCTATTATTGTAGATTAAAAATAGAGCGTTCGGAAAGATGTTACCGACTGTGAAAGGGACACGTTTGGTTGGTGCCTCATTAAAAGTCGTGGGATTGTCCCTGTATCTCAGGGAATAATGCCCAAGGTTATGAATACAGTACATGGAAAAAAAATGGGGGGAAAACTACACTACAATCACAATAACGTTCCCATTATTCTCCCGAACTCCATCTTCATTCGAGCTTTTGCTCTAGTTGGTGGTGTTATGAGGGACTTTAGTACAGTTCCCGTAACATCTTTCTGACTGATAACTCTTCTTTGAAGACTATTTGTTAAGTTCTAAATGAAGTTTGGATGCAGCAATCTTTTGGTTGGTGCTTCACAGTTCATAATAAGCTGCTTCTGTCAAAATCTGCTAATGTTGCTTTACGCACGCTATAATGCTTACTTCATGTAGTTTTTTATTTCCTTCCATGCATTTATAACATTGAGGACTGTTCCCTGAGATACAGGAGGAACTACGCGACTTTTAATACCGAGACACCAACCAAACGGGCTCCACTATTATGCTTATTTCACAGTGAATAAACACCTTTCACAAGCGTCATATTTTTATCTATTGTACAAGAACATGCAATACTAATATCAGCATATTAAAATAGAAGTCATCAATGTTACATGCATTCGCATATCAATTTAGTAGTGTGTATCGCCATTAATGATATCAGAAAATACAACACCGAAAATGCGAGCGTTCCCATTATTTTGTCCAACCCCAGGTATGTGTAATTGTGTATGTATGCGTGTATGTATATCGCTATGAACGTACTAGCTTCTATTTATAATAGATACATTTC
The DNA here is from genome assembly GCA_023014485.1 of Bathynomus jamesi. Taxonomy (NCBI): domain Eukaryota; kingdom Metazoa; phylum Arthropoda; class Malacostraca; order Isopoda; family Cirolanidae; genus Bathynomus; species Bathynomus jamesi. The sequence continues at coordinate 516,021 of JAJOZX010001344.1, forward strand.
CAGTTTTGAAATTAATATCGAGGTGAATCAAACAGTGTTGACAAAAAAAAAAAACGAATGAATTCTTTATTTATAACAAATATTACCATTTTCTAACTTTTGTTGTTACAATAATTTTAACAAAAGTAATTGTCAATTTAACCATTTTATTTAATATGATCCTTAAGCTTTAAGGCTTCACTGGGCTCTCATTAAAGCTAAAACATTACTTCAGATGTAATGCTTAATAATATAAACATGAATACAAAATATAAATTAATTTCAAATACATGAAGGAACCAATAGGTGAAAATCAGGCAATGAATTTGAACCAGTGTGACGTCATTAAAGTCAGTGAAAATATTTAATTTATTTTTACAAACTTATTTAAAGGCTAAATATTACAATGTTAAAATTATATATATATATATATATATATATATATATATATTAGTCAAGTACAGGAGAATGTCAAATAATTCCATAAAATCAATACGAAACAAAAGAAAAACAAATAAATAAAAAATACGAGGAGGAAGTAAAGTTAACATATTTAATAAAACAAGTGCCTGCCTGCCTGCCTGCCTGCATCCATAATGAAGCTGGCACTAGTCCTCAAACCCAATTTTTTTTTTTTATTAAATTTTAAAACTGCGCTTCCAACATGGTTTGGCCATTTCCGCGCGAGATAATTCCGAGCCATAATTTATTCACTAATTTGTCCGAGCCTAAGACTTGAATAAACGGGTTGCAAAATAATGAGGAGTCGCGCTGCATGCATCGCATCACATTTTTATTAGCAAGGTATAGTAGTTATCGGACTTTATTCAGATCATTAAAGTTAACTATAGGTTGGGAAAAATGTCTGGGCACCCGTCCTAATGTAAAAATTAGATACATAAATATCTTGAGGGGATGCCCATACTTTTTTGCCCACCTTGTACATACTCACGATACGTCGATACAATTAAAAAACACGTGAATTTTGTCGACTTTTTCATTCTGGTAAACTTACCTGCAACAGAATAAAAGATAAATTAAAAAACAACAAAAAAAAACCACTAATATTTAATTTTAAAAATTTCACTCAATATAAAATTCTTGGCCAATTTATGAAGCGTAAAACTTTTACCCAATTGAAAACAATTAAAAGACTATCTGAGCTTTAAAAGTTAAAAAAAGTTTGAGGATTACGGGCACAAAGTCGAATTTTATAAAGTCGATACTGAACCTTACTCAATCGATTTTATTCTAACTTCAACTTTTATTAAATTCTGATTTCAAATGAAAACGAAAAGTTTGACTGGTGGCTCGCATAAATTTGGCTAAACTGGAGTGAGATCAATTTGGTTACATTCCATTGCCTCTGTGTGTGTGTGTGTGTGTGTGTGTATATATAATGTTTGAAAGCTGACTTCGTGCAAGTTAACACCGATCAATCGCTGCATGTGTAAGCCTGTTATTTTCTCTCGTTATCTACAGGAGAACCTTATACCGATACTGGCTGGTTCATCTCCAGTGATTAGCCAAAAATGTTGCCTATAAATTATCTTCAACTGGGAGGGACGTGAACGTCAGGAAGGGATTGTATAGTAAAAAAAAAAAATCTAAATCTGTTGAATTGGTTCGGACATCGAATCGTACGAATTGAGTACCGTAAGCGGAGACAAAATATATTAACCACGAGAGGCTTAAGTTCATTTTATTAAATTTAACCCTAAATGGTAAAATTGAAGATTCCAGACGCAGTCCAGACAAGAATCCATAGGCCCTAATTACCTAATTACTAACCTAACGTAACCAACCCTAATCAACCTCACTTATTACCAAGATGTTATGCACTGTCTGAACTGCGTCCGGATTCTCTCAATTCACCAAATATATATATATATATATATATATATACGAATGTAAATTAATCCCGCCCTACAACACCGTTTAATCGGATCGACAGAATATCAAAACAAAGCCAAATTTAAACGCTACAATTTAAACCAGCGGCAAACTTCTGCTTTAAGAAGCTTTTCTGCACTAGTAGATTATAAAAGGTCACAGCTCAAATACGCATTAAAGAATAACGAATATCGAATTAAATCGGAAATCTATATCCAATTCAAATCAAATTTTAAGGCAATGAAGCTAAACTACAATATAAAATTTCTAAACAGATAAAGAAATCAAGCGAATAACCACAACGAAATCTTGAAGCAAGTTATCAGAAATATATATTTTATATATATAAAATGCAATCAAAATATCTCGGTGCAATATTTTGCTTATATCTCAACCATCCCAAAATGTTTCCACAGCCTGTAAGGGACCCTAAAACCTACAAGTGGACAGCAATAAACATGAAATAAAGAAAACCTATAATAAAGTACTGGTTTACTACAAAAGGTTCTCCTTTGAAAAGATATTTTTCGTTGGTTGGAAAGAGTAAATAAAATTTGCGGTAATTACGGACAATGCAAACTGTCTGAAACTAACACAAGAGCAGTTTCCCTCGAAAATCCTGAAAAATTAATGCATTTAATATAGGCCACGTTCAAGAAAACGAGTTTGATTGACACGAACAATAATTACACAAGTTCATTTCGCAAAAAAAAAAAGTGGGGGGGGCATTAAATTTTACTTTATTGTGAAGCCACACTGATAAAAGGTTTCCAATAAGGAATAAAAACGGGTTGTTTTTTTTTCCTTTAAATGGTATTTGGTGTCCGTGAAGACGATTCTTTAATTCATATTTTAGAGGCAACAACCAAAATAATGATAGCCAATGAAAATGTTTAATTCAACCAACGAAATTTGTTATCCAAAAAATACACATCGTTATTGCAATCATTGCGTGACCGGGTCGGGTCTATTATCGTGGCTATTGTCGAAACTATCAGTGAAGTTAAGCGACAATGGGTCCAAACGTTGTAGTTGGATGTGGGACCGTCTTCCGCGTTCAGATGATGTTGTGACCCGTGGTTCGGATCCTGGTAAAACTATAGACCCTCTACATCATATGACCTTTCCCGTTACGAAATCAACCTAAAAAAGTGTTAACTGAATTGGGTTGAATTAAACATCTAGAATTCGTTGTCAAATAATTGATAGAATCATTTTTGCAACGTAAAAATAAATACACACACACACACACACACACACACACACACGTGTTACAGGGGATCTGTGTAACTAGGGATTTCATGAAATCCAAATATTCAGGGATTTCTTGTAAGGTTAAGTCGTGATATTTTCGCTAGTTTTAACGAAAATAGCACGACTTACTAAAGGGTGATCCAGATAAATGAGACCCATAAAAAAAAGCCAAATATTCGTAATATTTAATTCCTTTCATAAAAACTATATATCATTCGAAAGAGTAGAGTTACAAGTTTATTATGAAATATTTTTTTTTTAAAAATGACTCCTTTCAAATGTGCTCCATTAGTTGCCAAGCATTCCAGTGTTCTCGCTTGTAAGTTCTGCATCACTTTTGCAAGAGTGTGCGGTGGTATGGCCTGTATCTCATTTGTGATGGCGGCCTTCAATTCTTGCAAGGTCGTTGGGTTATTTCTGTAGACCCTACTCTTTAAATATCCTCAGAGATAATAATCTAAGGGAGAAAAATCCGGAGACCTTGTGGGCCATTCAACGTCTCCAAATCTTGAGATTAACTCGCCTGGAAACGTTTGACGCAAAACTGCCATGCAGTTCCTCGTGGTATGGCAGGTAGCTCCGTCTTGTTGGAACCAGTGGGTTTTCTAGACAAAGATCTCTTAATTTAGGAATAAGAAATCGGTCAACATTTTTTCGTAGCGATCACCATTTACAGTGACCGTGTTTCCGGTGGAATCCTCGAAAAAGTACGGCCCTATGATCTGAGATGCAGTAAGACCACACCAAACAGTTACACGCTGACTATGCAACGGGACTTCGGTAATATTCAATGGATTTTCTGTTGCCCAGAAACGACAATTTTGTTTGTTTACAGTTCCATTCAAGTGAAAATGGGCTTCGTCTGACATAATCAAAGTTGCTAGAAATTGGTGGTGTCATTTACCTTCTGTTGGATCCATTGACAGAATTGTCGTCTTCGTGCGAAATCTCCATCGTTTAGTTGTTGCACTGTTTGAATTTTATATGGAAAGAGCATTAAATTTTGCTTGAATATACGGTGTGTGTGTTCCATATCCAACTCCTAACAGCTGAGAAGCACGTCTGATGCTTATGTTAGGATTATCCTGTACAATTTCATGAGTTCTGTTAATGATCTCGTCTATCCTTGCTGTGCGCACCAGGGTTGTGGAGTCGGTCCAAAATTTTCCGACTCCGACTCCACACATTGTAAAAAATCTAAAAATCCGACTCCGGACTCCTCACATTTTAAATATACGACTCCGACTCCTCTAGTGTTTCACTCTATAATTATCATAATAATAAGACATTTCATCACCACCACATGAATCGTCAGGTTACTTTCTAGGATAAGGGAACATTCAAATATTAAGAAGGATATTGACTTGTAGATATCATATTAAGGGATTTTTATTTTTTCCAATATATATATATATATTATATATCTATATATGCATTTAACTGCAATGACCACGCAGTATATAAATGAATAGAAACGACGTAAATAAGGAGCGTCTCTGCACACGGGGAAGAGAAATAACGAATAAATGAAAAATGAGGCGAACCGCCCGGGAATCGAACCCAGGGCCTTCCAATTGCCGGTTGGATGCGCTACCATTACACCACGGACCTCGATCAATCATAAATCGAAATTCTCCTACATAGGCAGAAACCAATGCCCTGAGGGGCACCCTCGCAAATCGTGAATATGTGCATTTAACTGCAATGACCACGCAGTATATAAATGAATAGAAACGACGTAAATAAGGAGCGTCTCTGCACACGGGGAAGAGAAATAACGAATAAATGAAAATGAGGCGAACCGCCCGGGAATCGAACCCAGGGCCTTCCAATTGCCGGTTGGATGCGCTACCATTCACCACGGACCTCGATCACATAAATCGAAATTCTCCTACATAGGGCAGAAACCAATGCCCTGAGAGGGCACCCTCGCAAATCGTGATATGTGCATTTAACTGCAATGACCCACGCAGTATATAAATGAATAGAAACGACGTAAATAAGGAGCGTCTCTGCACACGGGGAAAAGAAATAACGAATAAATGAAAAATGAGGCGAACCGCCCGGGAATCGAACCCAGGGCCTTCCAATTGCCGGTTGGATGCGCTACCATTACACCACGGACCTCGATCAATCATAAATCGAAATTCTCCTACATAGAGACGCTCCTTATTTACGTCGTTTTCTATTCACATATATATATATATATATATATATATATATCTATATATATATACAGTATATATATATATATATATATATATATATATTAAAAAGATTCTCTTAAACATAATTAAGGTCTAACCAGTAGTACCTACTTAAAATTGAATAACCCTTCTTAACCTAGTGGCTATAACCAGGGTTGAGGAGTCGGTCCAAAATTTTCCGACTCCGACTCCACACATTGTAAAAATTCGACTCCGACTCCGACTCCGACTCCGACTCCGACTCCGACTCCGACTCCGCCCTGAAACGTGCGACTCCACGACTCCGACTCCGCCCTGAAACGTGCGACTCCACGACTCCGACTCCACAACCCTGGTGCGCACTCTTCCAGTTGGTTTTCTTTTTCCAATGCTGCCAGTTAGGGAAAAATTTCTGACACACCGACGGATTACTTTCTTAGAAGGTGATTTTGACATCTGAAAATTTGTCTTGAAAGATCTTTGAGCTGAAACTACACTTCTTCCATGCTCATAATATTGCTCAGTTATGAAACGCAGCTGTTCCACAGTCCATGCAGTCATCTTGTCTTGTATTGTATTGTATTGTATTGTCAAAACCTATACAATCCTGTACAAACTTGTAACTATCCTCTTTCGAATGATGCGTATGATTTTACAAAAGGACCTATACTTTAAGAGTTACAGGGGTTTCTTTTGGGTCCCATTTCTCTGGATCACCCTTTATAACCAATCGTCAAGGGCGTACCAGTTGACCTAACCGTACATTCAATAATTTTTCTGTACGTCTAACAAAAATATTACTAAACCTTACATGATATCCCTGAGCATTTTAGGGATTTCATGAAGTACCTAGTTACAGACAGACACACAGACGTGTATATATAGTAGGTCAGGGAATGCGGGAACTCCCGTTTCTCCTGTCATTGTCCTCTTCAGCTGATCTATTTCCGTGTCTCATCTACCCTGTGAGCAGTCCAGCATGATCTCAAACACACTTCTCTCTCTATTCCTCACTACGCATGCATGCATGCATTTCACACACTACACAATCTTTTCAAAATTGAAATATATATATATATAAAATGGCATCATTGAGCCTTGGAGACCTTGTTTTTGGCTCTTCTCCTTCTGCGGAGGGGCCACTTTTGCGGGCACCAACCTTTAGCCCCCTCCTCCTCCTCCTCACATAATAGAGCTCTTGTATATAATTTTTTTTTTTTTTTTATCTAGTGAACGCCATTCTCGGAAGAGTTTGAAGTTAACCTATTAAACTTCACGTCTAAATAAGGTACGAGGAAATAAGCCCCAAAAAAATAGAAACAAATTAGCCGTGAAAAATACCAAATTACGGATGATGTAAAACGTTGTTAAAAAACCAATCGAGAGAAAACTTTATAAAAAATAAAAAAATAAAAAATGTAATTTTTAAAATTAATTATTAAATATCCAAAACTTTAAAAAGAAAAACATTCTAAAACTTTATAATTATTTATAAAGATTAGTGATTTGAAAACAATTTTTTTTTATTTTATTTTTTTTTTTAGCCAAACGTATTTCATTCTTAATTACGATGTAGTCCTTACATTTATTAGAAGTAATTTAAGGTTATAAAAAGTGCACGAAACTTAACAACTTTTTCCGTTAATTTACGACTTCTAAATTCGTTTAAGAGTTACTACAATTATTAATTTGGAAATTGTTCCCCGCACATACATCTCTGTCGCCATCTTGTATGCATGCATGCATGCATGCACGCGCATATATACAGGGCGTCCCAAAAAAATGTGTATACACTTTAACAGCTGATAGCTCAATTGATGTTTCTTTCTTTCCAAGTTAAACCCATTAGAATTAATAATGGCAGTCAGACTAAGCTTTGAACAAAGGAAATTCATTCTAAAATGCTACTGGAAGTGTGAAAACGCAGTTGAAGTGCAAAGACAGTTTAGGAGGGAGTTTCAAACAGATCCACCAACGCGACTTACCATCACTCGAATTAGAGATAAGTTTGAAGCCGATGGAACTGTTCAGAATGTCCACAAGAAGCGCTCCGGAAGACCACCACGGACATCGACAAGCCCCACAAAGCAAGAAAGAGTACTGGAAACGTATCACCAAAGTCCAAGAAAATCTGTGCGGCAAGCGAGTCGTGAGGTAGGAATTTCAGAATCGTCTGTCCAACGCATTTTGAAGCGCTGTCAATGGAAAAGTTACATTCCAAGATTAGTCCATGCTATTAATGAAGATGATCCGGACCGAAGAGTGGAGTATTGCGAGTGGTACTTGGCACGATGTGGATGTGGATTGGACGAAGGGGTTTCGTAGAATACCCTCCGCGTTCACCAGACCTCACACCACTAGACTTTTTTTTATGGGGATACTTAAAAGACAAAGTCTACGCTATAAAACCTGCAACAGTCGCTGAATTGAGAGCAGCCATTGAACGAGAATGCACACAAATACCAAACGAAATGTTTCGTGATGTTTGCGATTCCATTGCTTCGCGTTATCAGCAGTGCCTGGACCAGAACGGACGTCAGTTTGAAAATAGGCGTTGACAAAACAATTAAATAATGTCTGTAGATTCTATTACATTTTGAAAATGAAATGTATTTTAATAAACACTGCCTTTATAATATTATTAAAGTGTGTATACATTTTTTTGGGACGCCCTCTATATATATATATATATATATATATATATATATATATATATATATATGCGCGCGCGCATAGTGATTAAAACATTTATACACAACTGATATTGTGCAAAGTTTGCAAGTATATATACACACATTTTTTAACTTTGAATCACTCTGTATAGTATATTATTTATATATATATATACTAGGTGAGGTACCCGGCGTTGCCCGGGTTGATTGAATGCCCGTTTGTCAACTGAATGCCCCCAAAAAACCCTCACCCCCCTTTATGCAACTTGGGGGGCTAACGGCTAACCCCTCCCCTATTACCCCCACCCTTTCACCATTACTGCCCGGGATAAATTTCACAGACAGGCTAAACTACAGAAAAGAACGCAGCCGTGAAAATTTTGAGCTTCACATTGTGTCAAGATTTCTGAATCTGATCAGATATCCCCCAAAACCCCCCTGACCAAATAATTGAACTCCCAATTACTGTCGGTTCAATTATTTGGTCAATAAAACTATAGAAAAGAACAGTCATGAAAATCTTAAGCTTCACATTGCCGCTCGTAATACAGACAAACAGAGGCTGACCGACTCTGTTGACATTCTTCACGATAAGAGGTTCCCGTGCCAAATTTGGTAGCTCTAGGTCAAACGGTTTGCGCTTGCATAAAGGACAGACAGACACACAGACAAAGGCGAAAATATATATTATATATATATAGAAACGACGTAAGTATAGAGGAGCGTTCTGCACACGAGGAAGAGAAATAACGAACAAATGAAAAATGAGGTGAACCGCCCGGGAATCGAACCCAGGATCTTCCGATTGCCGGTCAGATGTGCTATCCATTACACCACGGACCTCGATCAGTCATAAGTCAAGTCGAAATTCTCCTACATAGGGCAGAAACCAATGCCCTGAGAGGGCACCCTCGCAAATCGTGAATATGTACATTTAACTGCAATGACCACGCAGTATATCAATGTATAGAAACGACGTAAGTATAGAGGAGCGTTCTGCACACGAGGAAGAGAAAAAACGAACAAATGAAAAATGAGGTGAACCGCCCGGGAATCGAACCCAGGATCTTCCGATTGCCGGTCAGATGCGCTATCCATTACTCCGATATACTGCGTGGTCATTGCAGTTATATATATATATATATATATATATATATATATAATTACTATTACCCCATGTCTGATATATGTAATAGTAATAGACTATTACAGGATTTTTCAAGTAATAGATCATAATTTTTTGGCTGTAATAGTAATAGAAGGCAAAGTAATAGACAATAGTCCATTACTTTTCTATTACAGTGGCAATGGACATATTGTGTGAACAAAGAACTGAAAAATGAACTAAATCTACTCTAAACTAAAATAAATATGTATGTGAACTATATTGTGGCAAATTTTTCCTTCAATAAAGTAAAATTTATCAAGACCTAGTCTCTGAAATTGTAATGATCAAGTTCAAACAAATATTTGTTATTTGGCTGCCGCTCAACCTCATCCTGGATCCCTGAATCCAGGCACTGCTACATCGCCAGCTCAATACCATCTCACACAGGGTACCCCCCCAAGGGGCCTTGGTGAATCGGGATGCTGGGAATGCAGTCGGGGGTCATGATGAGGAGGCACTTGGACAATGGTGGTAAGGAGGGGCCGGAAGCGAGCGACCCCTCCGAGAACTGCAACCACTGCAGTAGCTAATGGTGGTGGTTCCTCAACGAGGTCTGGTCCCACTCGTGCACCGGCTAGAGGGAGTCAGCCTGTGGCAAAGGCTGGCAGACAACGGCGGGGTATCATAGGGGCTGCCAAAACAGATCGTATGATGACTGTACCAACGAAGGCCACAAACATTTTCGTCTCGAGATGTCAACCTGATCTTAAGCCGAGGAGCTGCAGGCATTTGTGGAAGATAAAGTGAACCTTCAGGTTACATGTAGGAAAATTGACTCCGGATGGACTATGTACAGTTCCTTTCAAGTTCCAGCAGTGTGATGATCCAGGGGTATTTATGGATCCAGCAGTATGGCCGGAACGGGTATATGTACGGCGGTTCCACGAGAAGGGAAGAAAAACACCTGCAGCCCCTCTCGCAAGTGCTGTAGAGGGTAATTATGGAGACGACATGCGTCGTACTGTGGAGGAAAATCTAATTGGGTCTAATGTTGTAACTGCTGTGCCTGGTATAAGTGGAATTCAACATGTAGAGATGGCTGGCAGAACTCTTGCATCTTCCTAACTGCAACATTCAAGGTACTCTTACAACTGCAGAGGCCTTAAGCTTAGGCAATAACAGCAAACACAGGCAGATCATAATTGATAAGCTGTTAGAGGATGCTGATCTTCTCTGACTGCAGGAAACAGGACTTACAGGACCTGAATAGCCTGTCCAGTAGCTTTCATGGGATAGGGAAGGCCACCAGAGAAACAAGATGGTCTCCTTGCAGGCCACCCACCTGGTGGGGTAGCTATTCTATGGAGGTTGGGGTATGGGAAATATATTAGTGAATTAAAACTTGGTTTGAATTGGCTAACTGGAATAGAAATTTGTGTAGACAAAAATATTTTAATTATGTGTATCTATCTGCCTTTTCAGGCAGTTGATAATGAAGAAAATTACCTCATTAAATTGGGGCAGGTCAGCAGTACTATTATTGATGAGTTGGATACGACATGTGACATTATTGGTGACTTTAATGCTAATGTGCTTAATGATAGTTTTTTGTTTAGCAACCACTTAAAAGCCTTCTGTGAAGATAATAACTTGACACTTTCATCCATGTGTAGACTTCCTAGTGATAGCTTTACTTATGTTAGTGATAGTTGGCACACCACCTCATCGTTGGATCATTGTATTTGTATGTTCATTATACACACCGATTCACTGGCCTACTTCATCAGTGCTCCAGACAACTCTTAATCTTCTATGAACCTATTGTATAATGTTTTGTACCTGTTGAGTCTGAAATAAAGTGTGTTTGTTTGTTAACTGCTTCAAATTGCATTTAAATAGACAGAGATCCTTTTCAAATGAGTGAAGCACCCACATACAAAAGTAATAGCAATAGATGAAAATTAAAGTAATAGAAGGAATCAAACGTAATCGTAATAGAAACCCAGTAATTTACCCCCATGCCATATATATATATATATATATATATATATATATATATATATATACACACCCATGCCATATATATATGTGTGTGTGTGTGTGTGTGTGTTGTGTGTGTGTGTGCGTGCGCGCGCGCGCCAAAAGTTTAAGTACACCTACTAATTTCCAATGTTTTGCTGCTTAGCTCATGACAAACTTCAAATGTAAACTTAACAGGTACTAGAGATGAATTTGCTTACCTGGCTTTCATATTGTATGCTTCAGTGCATCTGCCCTATGCAGTGTTGTAAAATGAGGTTTTTAAACTTTTTTTCGAAATTCAAATATGGCTAGTGCGGAAAATATGTGGGTGCTATAGATAATGACTGTGCATAAATATTAGTCCTGCGAAATTATATCTTCAGGTGCCACAAAGCCGTCGAAAAAAGTGAAATATAATGATTTTCTTATATTCTGCATTAGTACAATAACTGAAACTTACTTGTTATTATTATATATTAAGTGTTCCAATTACCAAAATAGTTACTGAATTACGCAGCTCTTAGTTTATTTAGATCAATGTTCTTTTGATTAATGATCTAAATAATCCAGAACTCACTACGAGGAGGTGGCTGCGTGTCGAGCTCCACCCATGCCCTCCCAACCACCCATCCTTGCGCATGTTTTTTTCTATTAACGTTTTATTTAAACTTTATATTCAGCTTTACTTTCGAATGATGGCATTTTTTTACGTGACTGAAGTGTTGATCTTATGAAGCCATCTCGCGCGTTCAATCCAAATACTTTTGATGATGCTTCAGTCACTAATTTTACCATTCTTTCTACTACTTGTGTATGACAAGGGAATTTCTCGAATGGAGGGGTACTCTTGTTTTCTATGAATTCTTCAATCTCATTTTCTGTCAGGTGTCTTGTCACAGGTGGTTCAGTGACAATGCATTTTTGCCAATTAATTAAATCAGTATAATCAGTAGCTTCAAATTGAATAACAGGTACTGTGAAACGCCTCACAACTTTTTCCTTGTTTGTTTGCCTTGCTTTCTTTATTCGCCTCCACGCTAATTCTCTTATGGCGCTGCGGTCATCATGAATCATTGATGCTAGAATATTTTCTGGATTTGCAAAAAATGCATTTCTTTGTATGGCAGGGTTTACAATATCCTTTACTTCGTCATTCAGTGTTCTTGTTAGTTCAATAGTTTTGAAAACATGTTTTGAGCCATTGACAAAAGACGTACTTTGCTTAATAGAAAACCACATTGGGATGTAGACCTTCATTATAAAAGAAGCAATGTTCATGAGGTTCTCAGATGGACTTACAGTTGAAACGTATAGACGAAGCAAACGATTTGCTGTAGTCAGCCATCGTGAATGTGCCATTTTGCCTGGACTACGATGAGCAAAATCTGGAGAGCAATATCCCTTTGTTATGGCCTGATGAATATCAATTAGATATTTTTGGTCGGTGCTAAGATCTTCACAGTCTACAGTTGGTTCCTCAGCATCAATCCTTTCAAACTCGACAATAGGAAGACTCTCACAGTTCTCTAATTCCCTGCCAATAGGACCGGTGAATCCGCGGGGGCCAGATGTTTTTCATCCAGCTTTGCAACTAAATGGCGTAATGGCAATTCATTGGCATGGAGCTGGCACACTAAATGTTGAACTGGCTTCTTCAGCTTCAATTCTATAAGCCTTATAACGCCTCCCTTTTCTCCAGTGTTGACTGCTGCACCATCGCATCCAATGGCAACAAGGTTTTCCAGGTTCATGTCATTATTTCCAATATACTCAAACATTCCTTTACATATTTCTTCAGCTGATCCAGAATTCACAGAATAATGGCCCAAATAATCTGAACCAGGTTCTCTCACTAAAGTGATATGTTCTTCTGTTACCTTCTTCTGATATACTTTGGACTCTTTTTTTTCTTGGAAGAGTGTAGAATCTTTTCGACCATCAAAATAGATTCCTCTGATTGGGACCTGATTTTGATCTTTCATAATTTCTGATCTCTTCTTTTGTCTTTCTCTTCTGATTTTACTCCTATCCACTACTTCAGATGTATTGTCAATAGAAACTTCTCCAATATCTTGCAATACTGCACTAACAATGAATGCTGCAGCTCGATCTGAAACTGCAGTCCTGTCACAAGCAGTAGCCACTGAAGGTAGATTTGTAGTTTTCCTTTTCTTGAATAATTGTTCTTCAGGTTGTTCGAGCTTTCTCTTCGAGCTAACTGGCTCTGGAAATGTATCGTCTGATATTTCGCCAGATTCACTTTCACTATTTGATGTCGATGATGATAATTCAACATTTGTATCCTGCAATTTCTCCTGTGAAGATTCTTTGGTGAGCCTCACAGCTTCTTTTTGCTTTCTTAGCAACGTAGATGCTTTTTTCTTTGAGAGTGTAATATCTACTCTATCAATAAACAGTTTTCTTTCACTCCTTTGATCTAAGAGGAACGTCACTTCTTCCTTTGGAACCGTTTTTTCTTTGGGACAAGAACATTGTGTTAGTACTTTGCACTTGCACGCTGCAATGTCAAAAAGTTTCGTGTGTGCTTCTTTTTGAACATATCAATCTTTGCTTTGTAAGCTTCAGAATTTTTTCTGCTTTGGTATGGCTTCATAATGACACGATACTTTTCGTGGTAGCTTCTGAACATTGTTTCAATTCGCCTGTCTGACAGAATTGGGACGGAAGCACTTTCCCAAATTGTTTTCAATTTATCAACAACTTGTTCTAATATTTGAGATATTGAAGGATCTTTATTAGTATTCTGTTTCAAATCGTTTCTTACAAACAAGTAATATTTAAAAACTCCTTCGTATGTAGGAAGATTCCTGTGCCACAAATCTTCCCCCATACCAAACATGGGGCACTCAGTTGAGGCCCTGGTTGATTTTGCACAAACTCGAGACATTTTGAAAGTATACAAATCTGAAAAAGAAAGCTAATATCAATTATACGTTAATTTCAGTTAATAGTACATGGCAAACTTAGGGCAACACAATACAGAAATGCAAAATATATAAGAAATATAGTTTAGACTATCTGAGTAACGCCAACAACAGAACACCCACCTGCTACGAGAGCGACAGCTACACTGAACCGAGGTACTCACGTGACAGCTGAGTGAGCTGACTATAGAAAACTGTTTTTAGAGAATAGAAACTTTTTTTAAAGGTTGACTGAGCTATTTTTATACAAGTGTGAATAAATTCTTGTCTATTGTGCATCGTGGACTCTTCTGTAATTATTGGTTAAAATCTGCTTTTTTCAATTTTTTTCAATATTGAAGGTCATTGTGGCACCTGAAGATATTAATGTTATGATTTTAAATTTATACCAGCTTATTTCCTCACTACTCCACACATTTTCCACACTAGCCAATTTGAAAATTCGTAAAATTGAGTTTTTCACTCCGCCCTATTCAACATTGTTAATTTATGTCTAGCATGCACCCTAAAATTAATGCCATTAGCTCTGCACAAAGGTCCAAAAACAGTTTTAAAGTCTTTACTGGGGTAGTGTGTTTCTTCAGGAGTATGTTAATGCACGTGTTCAGTTATTAACATGCGCTGCAGGTTTTTACATATAAAATCCTTGCAGAGGAGCTAACTGTGTAGTTTAAGGTATATTTCTGTGCTTCAAAAAGCAAAAATGGGTGCCAAAGCTCGGTTAACAACAGAAAAAAGACAGTCGATTGTAACTGAGAAATGAGGGCCAATCACTGAGGCAAATTGCAAAAAATTAAAAGTTTCTGTGAATGCGGTTGCTTGTGTCATTAAACGGTACGAAGAAACTGGTCAAAATAAGGACAGAAAAAGGTCAGGGCGACCAAGAACCATAACAGACTCAGAGGACAAGTATATCCGAGTCACCAGTCTACGCAACAGACGCCTAACAGCACCTGAAATCAAAGCCCAGCTGAACAACTCCGGAAGTACAACAGTTTCAACATCAACTGTTCAGAGAAGACAGAGGCAGGATTAAAAGGACGAACTGCAGCAAAGAAACCAATGCTGAGATTCCAGAACAAAAAGAAAAGGCTAGCCTGGGCTAAAAAACACCAAAATTGGACTGATGAGCAGTGGAAATTTGTCCTTTGAACTGACGAATCAAAGTTCGAAGTTTTTGGATCCAAACGCAGAGGATTTGTGCGGCGCAGAGCGGGTGAAAGAATGACAGCAGTGTGTTGTGCCAACAGTGAAGCACGGTGGAGAAAGTGTGATGGTCTGGGGATGTTTTGCAGGGGAGCAAGTTGGAGATCTCCACAAAATCACTGGGATACTGAACCAACGTGGCTATCACAGCATTCTACAGCGCCATGCCATCCCATCTGGACCGCGACTAGTTGGCCAACAGTTCATAATGCGGCGAGACAACGATCCTAAACACACTTCCAAGCTGCGTCAAAATTACCTGAAGCAGAAAGAACGGCAACGTCAGTTCACAGTTATGGAATGGCCAGCACAGTCCCCGGATCTGAACCCCATCGAGCTAGTGTGGGATGAACTGGATCGACGAGTGAAAGCCAAGCAGCCATCCAGTGCTCAGAAACTCTGGGAACTCTTACAAGAGTGCTGGCAGCAGCTTTCACCAGACTATCTTCTTCCTCTTGTTGAGCGCATGCCTCAAATTTGTTCTACTGTAATTGCTGCTAAAGGAGACTATTTTGATGAATCTAAAATTTAGACTTCACTTTTGGTAAATTGTCCCGATTTGTTGTTATTTAAGTTCCCATGTTTGTACTTATGAATTTGTGTCATGATAACTTAGTTAATAAATAAAAAACTTTAAACAAAATTTGAAATTTATGAATATTTCAGGGTGTACTTAAACTTTTGACTGGTAGGTAGTATATATATATATTTTTTTTATTGGGGGTCTTTAACCTCCTTCGCAACATCTAAGGTCATATGACGAAGGGACCTACAGCTTTATGTGGGATCCGAACCACGGGTCGCTACATAATCTGGGCGCGGAGGACGGTCTCCCACCCAACTGCTACCCAGACCCAATGTCGCTTAACTTCGCTGATCTCCGGGAAGCGGTGTTACATCGGCCACGACGTAGCCCTGTAGTGTGTGTGTGTGTGTATATATATATATATATATATATATATATTCAACTGCAAAGAACACGCAGTATAAATAACGTAAAGAACGACGCTTGTATAGGAGATATTCCGCGCAAGACGAGAGAGAACGGAACAAATGAAAAAATGAGGTAACCACCTGGGAATCGAACCCGGGATCTTCCGATTGCCGGTCAGACGCGATACCATTATATATATATATATGTGTGTGTGTGTTGTCACAGATGTAATGAGGTAAATGCTTGTGAGTAACACTTTTGGTACCTCGGAACGTTAAAAAAAACAGTCAGCTTTGGTTACGTCAAGTTGGGCTAGATTAGCTAGTACCTCGCTATTTAACGACTTAACAGAAACCACCCTTCGAGTCCTCAATTGCGTCCGAAACCTTTATCACGCCCTTCTCGGTTCGATGACACTAAGGTTAAGTTAGGTTACGTTGAATTAAGTTTAAATTCATATATCTAGAAAAATAAAGTCTGTACCTCATTTATACGGAGACTGTGTGCGTGCGTGCGTGCGTGCGATGGAAATGTTATCTACGTTTGAGTGGAAACCGTCCTGCCCTCGTCAAGAACAAGAGGCAGTAGCACAAATCCATTACTGTTTCTGTCCAAACGTTGGACGTTGTAACAAATATGTCTTCCTTTTATGATCTTATTCTTGAGAAACCAGCTCATATTGCATATGTACAGTATATACTCCGAAATGGTGAATATATCTCAATTACTAACCAGTTATATACAGTGTGTGTGTGTGTGTGTGTGTTGTAAAAAAGTAGAATTTAACACATTAGTACAATGTATTAAAAAACTTTAATAAATTGTGGCTATAAAAAGTTCATTATGCATCTGAAAATAATTTGTGTACTAATTGTTAATAAAGTTTTGGATGTATATTAACTTGGTCTACGCCGTAACACACCGTTTCCCGTCGATCAACTAAGTTAAGCGACATTGGGTCTGAGAAGTAGCTGGATGAGGGAACGTCCTCCGGTTCAGATATAGCGACCCGTGGTTCAGATCTTATGCAAGACTGTAGATCTTTCCCGTTATACGACTTTAGACGTTGCGAAGGAGGTTAAAGAACCTCATCATTACATTACACTTGTATATAGCTTCCCTCACTCCCTATCTGCTAAGTGGATAGGACCCAGCTTTGGGTCTGCTGAGCAGATAGCTGGTGAGGGAAGCTATACTTTGGGGACCCGGTTGAGCTTCCATCATGAAGAGAAAAATTCAGTTGCCTTTACTATTACTTATTCGGACTATAATGGCTTTAATTATCCCAGAATGTGTGTGTGTGTGTGTGTGTGTGTGACACACACACACATATATATATATACAGGGTGTCCCATAAGTCCGGCATCATAGGAGAAATTCATATTTTTCTATTTCTACAAACCATAATTCATATTTTTCTCTTTCTACAGGCCATAATGTCTGTGAGCAAGGAAGAACGAATCCAGATAATTCTACTCTTAGGAAATCGGAGTCAGAGAGAGGCTGCTGCTGAATTTAACAGACTGCATCCAGACCGCGAGCCAATAACACAGAGTTGTGTTAGCAGACTTGTTGCAAAGTTTAAGGAAACAAGATCCATAGAAGATAAACCACGCAGTGGACCTTCAAGGAGGTCCACTGACGATGATACAGCGACTGCTATCATGGCTCATTTTAACAGAAGTCCCAATAAGTCTCTTCGGCGATTGTCCGCCGAGACAGGTGTCGAAAAGTAGCATCCATCCCATTCTTCAGGCTCACAAATGGCATCCATATAAACTTCAGATCCTACAGAAATTAAGCGATGATGATCCCGACCGGCGGATGGAATTTTGTGAATGGGCTACGGAACAATATGCTCGGGATGCCAATTTCCCGTCAACCATTCTGTTCAGTGACGAGGCTGTTTTTTATGGAAATGGTGAGGTAAATCGACAGAACACCCGCTACTGGTCTCAAAACAACCCTCACTGGTATACCTCTTCAAAGGAACAAGGTGCATCTCAGGTGATGGTATGGTGTGGCATTTGGAAGGATCGCATCATAGGCCCCCTCTTTTTCGATGAACATGTCACTGGAGGCACCTACCTACGTATGCTCAAGGAAGAAGCATTTCCCAGTGTCTTGAACGAAGAAGGAAATTTCCCAACATGGTTCCAGCAAGACGGCGCTTCTGCACATTACAGCACCCAAGTAAGGGAATACCTGTATCAACAATTCCCTGGTCATTGGATAGGACGTCAAGGGCCTGTGGAATTAGGGTGTGTCAATTTGGGAGGTGAAAATTAATTTTTGCCAATTCCTTCACTGAGGGGTTTTAAAAATATATGTTTTTGGATGTGAAGAATTCAAATCTGCTATTATTTTTGTGATTGCTCAACACTTAGCTTGGTAAATCTACGTTTGATTAAAAAGCACAAATTGTTCTCGGAAAACAACATTTATTAATTTTAGCTTCTCAAAATGTCAGGTAATGCTATAAAAAATTTAGTTTCTCTGCATAAAACATATCCTAGTAATCATAAAACATATCCTTGTAATCATAAAATAACATTAGAAAGTAATGACATCAGTAAAAAAAAATAAACAAGTTTCATCAAGTCTTGCTTTGATTCGTTCTTGGACATCAGCCGCCGACTTGCTTCTTGGCCTCTGATATAGCCCTCACGTTTCTCATGTGTATACACCCTGCCTGCTGCCTCTGTGACTTGTTTCACGCACCTCTCTATTGACTGAGCATGACAGGGCCACTGTGGAACTTGCATAGGCTTGTCAAAGAACTTCTTTACTTCCGCTGTAGTCAGTTTACATGTCAAAGGAGGTTCAAATACCCCGTCAGACCAGTCTGTCAGCTCCAACACGGAAGAAGCACTGGGGTTGATGGAAGGTGTCTTCCTGGGACGTACAGAAAGATCTCCAAGTGTGTCATCATCTCCACCCCTCATGTCAACAATCTTTTGGACACCAGCTCTCCTCTCCTCACTGTCATCTGAGCACAAGTGTGTCTGGATTATTATTTCGCTGAATGCATACCATGCTGAGCGCTTGATGGTTGGCAAAACAGCATCCACTACAGCCTTCTTTTGCAGCCTAACTAGCCGCAGCTAAAACAAGATGTGGCGTGGGCCTTCCACCCAAGAGTGTTTTACTTTGATGTTGAACCAACAGGGGTAGTACACACCAACAATGTATTCCACTATCAGTCTTAAGTTGTTGAGGGTTTTGCCTTTAAGGCCATGTTTTGAAACCCATATGCGACAAAGCCTGTTTGCTGTTGTCAACCACCTTGAATGGCTCACTGGACCAATTTCAAGAAGGGCCAGATCTGTGGGAAGTTCTCCTGTCCTTATGGCCTGTGTGATCCTATACCCGTACTTGATCAGTAGAGAGATCCTTTACGACATTGTCACTCAGTGAAGTAAGAGGCTCTCCAAATGAGTTTGGTGAATGAAGGATCAATTTCAAGTTCGGTTGCAGTGTCTAGCATCTTGCCAATGTTACCTGTCCACTTGTTGTTAGACAAGGTCTTCCCATCCAGTGCTGTGATCAAGTGTCGCAGGGGTAACTCGTTAGTGTGGAGGGCACAAACCAACCAGATCAGCTTACGGCAAAGCTTGACCTCTACCCAATGCATGGAACCACCCTCCCAGCCAGTGTTAACATTTGTAGAATCACCTCCAATGGCCTGCAGGCTTTTATCAATGCCCTTCTTCTTCATGAAATCTACAAGATTATCAGCAATAACTTCAGGGTTTTTTTTTCTCGTTGAGCCTTTCTCAGGAGTGAAGTGGTAGAGATATCTTCCACCTGGCTCACTGCACACAGAATAATGCTCTTCTTTGATGATGCTGGGGAACTGACAATCTGAATTGTCTGCTTTCAGCATAACTTTAGTTGTATCTTGACGGCCGTCAAAGAAGATGCAGTCAATTTCACCCTTCTTACAAAGATCATCAAATTCCTGATCCAGGGATCTCATAACTTTTTCTTGGGCCCTCTTGACTTTATTGCGATCAACTACAAGTCTCTTGTCTTCTTCAGTGATCAAGCCAGCATCCATAAAGGCAGCAGTGGTGATGGCAGCTGTGGCACGCAGGCCAACACCATATCTGATGCTACCTATGCATAGCAACATTAGGTATTTCTAATGTGTTGTACTCTGGCTTTTTATTGGAAGTTGAATTCGTGCTTGGTATTTCTAATGTCACTTCATAACTTCCATCCTTTCATCTTGAGCATCAGCTATTTGTTCTTCATTTTCATCATCAGAGAAAATTATTTCATTTGATGGCATTGAAACATCCTGCTTACTTGTCTGCTTATATTCAGCAAGCCTTCTTCTTTAGTCTTCTTGCCGCTTCTGCTTTTTGACTTGTCTGTTGTGCTCAGGTTGATCTGGCAAGCCAATCTGATGTGGTCCAATAGAACCAGACTTCTCTCTCTGACCTTTAATGAAAGCAAGTTCCTTCACAGGGATCTTCATCTCCCTAGGGCATGTACAGCTAATGTGAGTTTCGTTTTCGCAACCAGCATCTGCAAGGCAGCCAAATTCAGAGAAGAGAACAATTTTACACTTGCAACTGAGGATGTCAAAAAGCTTGTCAAGTTTTGCAATGAAAGCCTCTTTGACATGTAGCTTTCCTCTCCCAAGAGATATGTTTTTGGCCTGCTCCCAGCTCTCTTGGATCTTGTTTAAGATTGTGACTCGTGAATTTACAACGGGGGCTACAAAAGAACTGTTTGCTCGTTCCCACTTTTCAAGCACTTTAGGGTAAATGTCCTTTGCAAGACTGGCTGCTGGTAGTTTCTCACATCCTCACCACTTTGTTCTCTTAGCAGTAGCCCATATTTCAGAACGTCTCGCAGAGTTGGGAGTTCAGAGGGCAACAACTCTCTACCAGTTCCAATTAGGTTGCTCATATGTGTGAATGTCCCCAGTCTTGTCCTCCTTTTAGAAGCCATTGTAGGTCAATTCCCACTGGTTAGGATGGTAGCACTGACGGACAAGTAATCTTCAGCACACTGATGAATATGTTTCAACCTGTAAAATAAGCAAAAACAGCAGTGCATTATATATACAGCATATATAATTATTAATATAACAATTATATAATTCCACAAAAAAGTAAAAAAAAGTCACTATTTTTATGTAGCTTCTTACCAAGCAAAACTAAATTATATTAAATTAACAAAAATATCTTTAGAATTCCTAAGTCATGCTGCAACTTTTTAGCACCCCTCATATTTGGAATTTGAAAGTTGAAAAATTCGACACACCCTACTGTGGAATGGCCAGCTAGAAGCCCGGATTTCACGCCACTAGATTTTTATCTCTGGGGCCACTTGAAAGCGCTGGTATACGCAGAGAAAATTAGGTGTTGAACATTTGCGGCAGCGCATTATTGGGGCATGTAACACCATCAGGGGCGGATTAACATTTTCTGGGCCTTAGGCTTAGTATGTATGATCGGGCCCTTTTATTCATATACTATAAAAATTTAATTTTCATTGAGGGAGTAGTGCATAATAGCGCACAAAACAAGAACTACCTAAGGTCAACAATGAAAGACGAAAGGTTGAACTACTTGTCATTGATGCACATCGAGTGGGAGCATTTGCATAAAATTGACTGTCAGGATATTATTAATGAATAGAGGCAAAAAATGCCGCAAATTACAATTTTAAATATTTCTATTATTATATATGTATTTCAATTTTTATGTATCTCATTTTCCGAAATAAATACTTTTGTTTGATTGTTTTTTTTTTTACTTATACACATATTTTTGGCGGGCCCCTAAGACATCCGGGCCTTAGGCTTCAGCCTGTGCAGCCTATAGGGCTATCCGCCACTGAACACCATTACTCTTTACATCATTCACCGTGTGCTTGCTGACTGGGTATCACGTCTGAATTTGTGTATTGAAAACAATGGTGGACATATTGAGCACGTTCTGTAAATAAAAGCTTTTGTTTTGTTTTTATTATTATTTTTCCTATGATGCCGGACTTATGGGACATCCTGTATTGTATATATATACATATACGACATGGGGGTCAATTACTGGGTTTCTATTACTATTATTTTTGTATGTGGGGGTATACTTCACTCATTTCAAAAGGATCTTTGTCTATTTAAATGCAATTAGAAGCAGTGTGTTAAACAAATAAACACTTTAGTTCAGACTCAACAGGTACAAAAATCATACAAGAGGTCCATAGAAGATTAAGTAGGCCAGTGAATCACTGTGTATAATGAACATACAGTGGCCTACGCCATTACTTCCAGATTTGAGATTTATAAAATATATCGGAGACCATTCAACTAACCATGGATGGCTTCTATTATCTTTTTGACTGACTCACCAAGCCTAGTTAGTGATAAATCTAAATACAAAATTGCGAATGACACTGGCACAGTTAGGCACCTTATTGACTGCAAGCAGCATACCGACACTAGAAAGAGCACCATTTACAAATCTGAGTCCTTAATAAACTCCTAAAAATATTATTATATGCAACATATAATTTCATCAAATTACACCTCCCCGTAGTTCCACCACAAATGAGCTGTATACATTGCCTTAGAATATCACAGTCATCTGAAAGACTATCCGTTAGTACGGTACGTGGCCAAGATACTTAGTCTGGGTTACTTCCGACAGCACCATACCATTCAACTGAAATTCAAGGAATTTTATATACTTGTAGGCCCTGGTCTTCAATCTTGACGTGACTTTCATCAGGATTATATTTTGTGTCGTTATCCTTCCCATACCTTTCACAAACCTTCAAAAGTGTGCTGAGCCCTTTTACAGATGGAGAAATAAGAACGATCTGCATACATCAAATGATTAACAATCATTGTGTCAATATAGTAGGGGGATCGCTCCCTGCCTGACACCATTGGTCACAGAGAATGGCTCTGAATTAACCCCACCCCATCTTACAAGTATTGTCTGGTGATTATACCGGAATATTAATATACGGGCCAAGTAACCAGGTACATTATGATTTACAAGTTTCATGAATAATTTGTCATGATTAACACGATCTTTAGAAGCAGCCAAGAAACAAAAATACATTAGCATCAAGAGTTTGGTATTTACCGACTGCATTCCCAGCATCTCGATTTACCAAGGCCCTTGGGGGGTACCCTGTGTGAGATGGTATTGAGCTGGCGATGTAGCAGTATCTGGATTCAGGGATCCAGGATGAGGTTGAGCGACAGCCAAATAAATATTTGTTTCAACTTAATCATTACAATTTCAGAGACTGTAGGTCTTCATAAATTTTACTTTATTGAAGGAAAAATTTGCCACAATATTAGTTCACATACATATTTATTTTAGTTTAGAGTAGATTTAGTTCATTTTTCACACAATATGTCCATTGCCACTGTAATAGACTATATCTATTACTATTAGAGGCAAAAAATTATGATCTACTACTATTACTTGAAAAATCCTGTAATAGTCAGATATACAGGGTGGGCCGAAAGTCTGGATCCATAGGAAAATATTTATTTTAATACATAAATTACAACAAATGGTAAATACTTAAAATGAATATCAACTTTAACTCGTAAATGGGTATCCGTGATACTGTACAGTAGTTCGTACTCCAGTATAAATACTCAATACTTTTTTTATTTCAGCCCAGAAATGGCTTCGAATCTAACAGAAGACCGGGTAGAACTTGTGCTCATGTACGCAAGACAGGGCGCTACACACAGAGAAGTTGCTACCGAATTCAATAGAAATCATCCTGATAAGCATCCAGTAACACATGCGACTGTTGGCAAGTTTAAACGTTTCAAAGAAACAGGAAGTGTACATGATCGACGGCGTTCTGGTCATCCAAAAACTGCAACTGATGAAAATACCTCTGCAATGGTATGTGAAACTTTAACGAATAGTCCAGTAAAGTCAACAAGAAGATTATCAAATGAAACACGCATCTCGAGAACGTCAATTCGAAGAATTATTAAAAATCATAAATTCCATCCCTAAGTGTCTCGATGTCAGAGGTCGCCAATTTGAGCATTTGTTATAATGTTGTTGTTTATACTGGAGTACGAACCACTGTACAGTATCACGGATACGCATTTACGAGTTAAAGTTGATATTCATTTTAAGTATTTACCATTTGTTGTAATTTATGTATTAAAATAAATATTTTCCTATGGATCCAGACTTTCGGCCCACCCTATATAATATATATATATATATATATATATATATAAAGAACAAAGCTCCAACTCTATAACAAACACAGAAGTGACTTGAAGCTGTGTAAACGTCAATTAGTTGTTCTGGTAGCGCAGCTGAAGAAGATGCATTATACTTCGCTTTGATTGGAATGATGGTGATTAGAGCGATGTTCGCGCCAACATTATCCATTTAGAATGGTTTATAATATGTGCAATAGGTGGCGCTACGGACGCTCCTTTTATACCTAAATTTTATATACAATTCTTTAATACATTAGTAAAAATATACATTTTATTACCTCATTTTCATACACAAATAAGACTTATTTGGAATATTTCTGACAACGCCAAATGTGTTAACCGCTTATGGACGGACGACCGGATCGAATTTGTAGTTTCAAAACAAGGCACATTCTATAACTTAACCCTAAGAAGAATTTCGGCGTCAGAGAGTTTATGATAACGACAATATAAGCCACTGGTGGTGTCCATGAATGCGGACGTAAATGCCTTCTGAATGAACCGAAATTTTTCATACTAAATTAGAGCAACAGCATATTGTACTGTGCGAGTCCGTATTCGAAAAAAATCTTACGCGTCACGTCTCTGATTTTGTTGACGTCAATATTGTGCGCATTGAATTTACGGCGGCGTCACGAAAATTTGGTCGATGAAGGGATCAATATTGCTTGAAGGGAGATAAATTTTAAATTCCTGAGACATCATTTTAGTTTTTTGGGGTCGAATTTAAATTTTAAATCTCGTCGTGTTGGCACTTCAGACGATAAAATTTATTATCAATAATCATAGTTTCTCGTTTAAATGAAACCTAATATTATATTATATATATATATATATATATATATATATATATATATATATATATATATATATATATATATATAACTGGGATTAAGTAAGGGGGAATGACAGTAAGAAATAGAGGACTTCGTTCTATAGAGAAAATTTAAAGTATTGTAAAAATACCCTATTTTAGTGTATAAGTCAATAAGGGTCACTAAAACCGTTTCTGAAAGGAAAAAATTATATACAAATTTATTTACGTGTGTGTGTGTGTGTGTGTGTGTGTGTGTAATCTAAAGTAAAATGTAATGAAAATATGTTAATAAAGTACTGTATCAGAGTATACCAGGTGGTCACATCGGACTTGACCCGTAAACTCAACATATTCCGAGTAAGACAAGTTTTGTCAGAGGGAATTTTTTTTCCGGCTCCGCCTTTTCCTAAGGAGTGTAACTCGTTTCCATATTAGCCATTGAGTGTTATTCTACCTGCAACAAAAAAAAAAGGTCCCAAAACAAGACATCAATTTGGACATTTGTTTTAGTGCTAATGTATTACTTCCATAAATTTAATTCAAACTAAATTCTCCAACGATACCGGACTTATGGGACACCCTGTGATATAGAGAACTAATATGCAAATTTTATCAGCACACGTTTCAGAACTTTGTTCCATCTTAATTAAATGTACATGAATAACTGATTGGATCACCTAAAGATCAGGGCCCCCAGCCTTCTTTAGTTAGCTTTATAAGGCTAACTAACGAAAATATCACGACCTAACCTAACCAATCGTCAAGGGCGTACAGTTGACCTAACGACTGGTTAGGTCAGGATATTTTCGTTAGTTAGCTTTATAAGGCTACCTAAAGAAGGCTGGGGGCCCTGATCTTCATTCAGGTGATCCAACTGATTCTATTATAAATCCAAGCATAATAATTTTTAAATTATATATTAATTACACAATTAAATTTTACTTCATAAAAATTAAATTTCACTTCATAAAAAAATATAAAATAACATTGTAAGGAGATCACCTCACTATGTTTATCTCGAACGGTAAAATGCAATCATTCCAATTTGGTTTAAACTTATAAATTACAGCTATTGCAAGATTCTTGAACGAGTTAACTCGTCGTTATTGAGCGCAAACAATTTGAAACGAACACTGACTGGTCCAGTTTATGATCACTTA
Organism: Bathynomus jamesi; assembly: GCA_023014485.1. Classification (NCBI taxonomy): domain Eukaryota; kingdom Metazoa; phylum Arthropoda; class Malacostraca; order Isopoda; family Cirolanidae; genus Bathynomus; species Bathynomus jamesi. Next base: position 542,430 of record JAJOZX010001344.1, read on the forward strand.
GCTTCGCTTTGCTCCGCAATTGCAGATTTGGAGGATATGTTTAAAGGTCGAGTAGCTTTGCTCGAGATCCCTCCGTGTTCGTCTACTGGTAATTTACACAGTGACAAGGGCTGCAATTATAATTCGCGTTACAACGAATATATTTAAATTAAAAAAAAAAAATTCTAAAAAGAGCGAGATTTGAACGAGACTTTTATAACCCAAGTCCCAAATTACGAACTGAAAAAAGATATTCAGTATTTCGAATTCCCATACTACGAATTTATACCGGAGAAAATCCAACCCAACCCACTTACTCTACCATCAGATTAATTTTTACGAACAGATAATAGTTTGAAATCGCATTTCAACCGAAAGGAGATACTCCCAAATCCCACGTTTTCCTCCACAATTTATATATTTAAAATGTATTCCTTGTAATGCGCATTATATAGGCAGCACGTGCCACCAATTCAAATCAGCCTACTACGAGTTGACGAACACAAAGGAATCTGAAGTAGAACTAGAGGGAAAAAAAAAGTAACACGAGTGAAGACGACACGTTTTTGTCGTTCAATATATTTTAACTGTGTAAATTGTCTAAATAACGATTTGTAAAAATTATTTCCTGGGCTGAGTGTATAGGCCTGATTTTCTGACTATTAAAAGTTAAAAAGGCTATTATGAACGGCAAGAACACTGTTATGGTAAATGTCGGGTTGACCAACTGACAAGTTTAATTCTTTTGGCGAACTTCCGAGTTATGTTAACTTTAAATGTTAAATAGTAACTTTATTCTTTTGTTATAAAAAAATATGTAGTCCAAATGTAACCAAACAACAACCTATTGTACTCGTGTAATATAACTCGGCAATTATTATGTTTTAAATAATAATTCGTCGTTTTCTTTTAACGGGTTTGAAATGACTTTGCAACTTGGACGCTACTTGTATATTAATATATCAGCGAGTAGGAAGAGATTGGGGGAGTTAAGATGATGGTAATCGGCGGTCTCTCTCTCTCTCTCTCTCTCTCTCTCTCTCTCTCTCTCTCTCTCTCTCTCTCTCTCTCTCAAGAAAAGGTTAGACCAAATCTTGCACACTATTTGAGGGTGTAGAAAATTTTCCGTGGCACCTGTTGCCATTGGTACCTCCTCGGTATGGGCCGCAAGGCCTTTTGAGGTACTACTTTTCCTTGTAACTCTCTTTTCTGATATATAGTCTCGTAGCAGCGGGCGGGTTTCTCTCCCAAATCCAACGAGAGGCGTTGGCGTTCCGTCGCTGGCACCTATTACCATCTTTTTTAGGGGACCCGCTGGCGTTCTGGTGTTAATAGGTACCAGGGTTTGGATCCCCACACCTGTAGAGAGAGTTTTCTTTCATCTAGAGAAATCCTGCCGAGCACGCAACTTTTCTTTTAGTATTAAGTCTTTTTCTCATCTTTTACTATAAGGACCCTACTGCTATCTCATGCGTGGGAAGAGGCTTTGGAACCTCTATAAATAACACCATTTAACGCTTGTAGGTCGTGAGAGACTGAGATAGAGGGGTCCCAGGCATAGGGGCGCGATTAATGGAGTGTGGCTAGTGCCCTGTTAAACCCATTCTTCACGTGTAATGGGCTGACCAGCCCTCTGCGACCGTTCTTTGGTGACCAATTGATGGTGCTTGGCTGTACTGCTCTTAGGTGAGAGTTTTACTGCCCAGCTGGCTGCCAGGCCAGCAGAAAGTCTCGGGCGTAGCTGCTGGGTCTGGTGGGATATCCCTTGAACACTGGATTCTAAGAATGTGACAGTTTGTGAGTGGCTAGTAAGACTTAGTAAAGAGCTGCATCTCGCTGTCGCTCCTGGCAGGAAATCCGCGACACCTACGTCCCGAGTGTTTGTCAGTTGGTAGCTGCGACACGTTTGGGACTGTCCGACCCTGGGGAAACCCTTGGTCGGTGCGGCAGTAGCAAGGCTGCAAGAGGTGTAGTCTTCTGGATAGGATGAACGTCACTGGCAGATAGGCGGATGCGGCTTGCGCGGGAAGAATTCACCGACCACCTATTTTTATGTACTGGTCGAAGTTTTCGATAGTTTTGAGTGGTAGAACGCTTTATCTTATTCAGTGTATTCGGAGTTAGAAAAATAAGTTACAATGACTGGACCGCAGAAACTGAAGGCTGAGTGCGCGAGGTGTGGAGAAAACCAGTAGGTGACGAACTTCAAAGAAGCTTGCTTCGAGAAGATCAACCACTCCAGCATGTGCCGCTTTTGCGAACTCGTGCAGTTGTACGAGAAGCTAGGGAGGAGGGTCCGGCGGCTCGAGTCGTCCAGATCGGCTGATGGAGGCGCGGCGGTCGCTCACGCGGCTGCGCTCTCCACCCCGGAGCTTACTGATACGATAGCCGCCCTAGAAAGGCGGTCCAGCAGCAAACTGGACAGAGCTCGAGACCGCAGAGAAAGGGTAGAGGTGCAACCGGGTACCGGGGTGCAAAATCAGTGTCGGGAATCGCCAGCGACCGACGTGGAATGCACGGAACCGCGACGCAAGGTGTAAGGAGGGGAGGGCGCAAAGAAGGGGCCAATAGAGAAGAGTGGGAAGAGGCCGATAAAGAAAAAGGGTGGGAAGGGACCTACTGATGGCCCAAAGAAGCCGAAGGATGTAACTGCCGGTCGGGGTGGGTCGGGCGCTGTAAATGTGGCTGGGTCTACGGGTGGCGACGGGTATCGAAAGGTCTCGGGCAAGAAGGCTGCGAAGCCGAAGCCTGAGACCTGGTTGCCGCTGCCAGGACCTCCAACCGCTTTAGTCTCCTGTGCGCGAAGGAGGAAGATACCGTTTTGATTGGGGACAGGAGGGACGTAAGGTGTTTAGGGCGGGGAACGGCGAACTTAAGGAAGGAGTTAGAGAAGCTGCGCGTGGCTAGTCGGAGAACTGCGATCGTTGTCCAAGCTGGTGGCAACGACCTGTTCCTCAAAGGCGGCAGGGTAGGTTCGACCGAAGGGATCATCACCGAGATCATGTCTCTTGCGGATGATCTAAAACTTAAAACAGACAGGGGAATGTTGATTGGTATTTTACCGCGGTTAAATGCCAGAGACCATGCGCTCAGTAAGGTTATTGGCATCAAGGAGAGGGTGCAAGACTTGTGCGGCCCACTGGGCATGAGGTTTGTTGACCCTTTCGACGTTTTCGGGTAGGTGGGACCTTTATCAGAGAGATGGCGTCCACCTCAATGACTAGGGTAAAGGTGTGCTTGGCACGCTGCTCGACCGGCACCTATACCGTATGGTGAGGTCAAACCCGGGGATTGATGACGGGCCCCCACCTGGAGAGATATTATCTTGAGCCGCTGGCAGACGTACCTTCAACTGAAGGGTGCGTCCATGTACAGGTGGGTGACCCTCCTTCCCCGTTGGAGGGGGCTCGGGCTCCTGCGGAAGTTGCCCCCTCGTTGGTGAGAGGCTCTTCAACTCCCGACATCCCTGGCTGTTCAGGAAACGGATCGTGCTACGGGGCGGTCAGAATAGGGAAGGCTCCCTTCGTGCAGTGCTTTTTAATGCTAGGTCGATTAGGAATAAAGTTTTGCGAGCTACGGGCGCTCTTAGCATCAGAATACTAGGATATCGTTGCTATCACCGAGTCCTGGACTCATACTGATCGTAGGGACTACGTTGGGGAGTTCGAGATTCCGGGTATAGAATGTTTCACAAGGACCACACCAATGGGGAGGGGTACTAATATACGTCAGAGACACTGAGTCCGGTTGACTGCCAGTTCCGATCGGAACGGGAGCTGCTTGGCGTCGATCTGAACCTGGGAGGGACGAACTATAGGTTAATCTTGGTGTACAGACCTCCGCATCTCTTCGAGGAGGATACAGCCTTGTACACCGAACTCCGTACCCTGCTAGAGGACGGGGTGTGTGTAGTTTTAAGAGACTTCAACTGTCGCAGCATAAACTGGGAAGACAGGACTGCTGATACCGAAGGGAGGAGGCTAGTTGACTTTGCTGGTGAGAACTTCTTGACTCAGTGGGCCAATGGGCCTACACGAGACGAAAGCGTTCTAGACTTAGTATTCACGACCGAAGACTACTACCTCGTCACTGGCCTCACCGTTGACGAATCGTTGGGAGGGAGTGATCACAGTCTGATTAGGTTCTGTGTCTGCGTCCCTTGGGTGAAGCGTAGTAACTCGAGAAGCAGTAAGCTCGATCTACGGCAGGCGGACTTTGTTGGCCTCCGGGATAGCGTATTGAGATGGAGTTAGAGGTCGGCGGGGATGTTGAGGGAGTGGAGTGCATTCCGGGACCAGTTTATGGTGCTGCAGTCTGCTGACATACCCTCAAAACCGGTCACCCCTGCTTCAACGCAGCATAAGTGGTTCAGTCGGGACACCGCTTCGACTATCCGAAATAGGAAAGCTGCGTATAGGAGGGCGAAGGCTAATCGTTCCCATGAGAACACGGAGGCGTATGTCCGCCTGTGCAGGGAAGTGAAGCCGAAGGTTAGGCTAGCCAAACGTAACGAAGAACTCCGGGTGGCAAGCCTCTGCAAAGGAAACCCTAAGGAATTCTTCAGTTATGTTAATAGTAGAAAGCCCATTAGAAGCATGATAGGCCTGCTAAAGGACCCAAGCAGCGTACTGCGGACGTCCAACGCGGACATCGCTAATGTGCTGAATGAGTACTTTGAGGGAATGTTCACCAGGGAGGACACCGGCGCCATCCCCGAGCCAGGCGTCAGGCATGACGGTGCTCGCCTAGATAGTGTTCGGTGTACCGCGACAAACGTTGCCGATAGAATAAGCAAACTGAACGCGTTTAAGACTCCTGGGCCAGACCAGTTCCTCTCCAGAGTTTGGCGGGAAGTGCGCGACCAGGTGGCTCCCCATCTGGCTACAGTCTTCAATAAATCATTGTAGACTGGCCAGGTGCCTGGAAGGAAGCCAACATGACCCCTATCTTTAAGAAAGTTCCCTGGACTTTCGTGATCCCCTATCGTCCCATTAGTCTCACTTCGGTTGTAGGTAAATTATTAGAGGGGATAATAGCGGATAGGATCGTTGACTATTTGGATTCCTACAAGCTGCTTGGGGACTCCCAACATGGGTTTAAACGGCATAGGTCGTGTCTCACCAACCTGCTCGAGTTTTTCCACGTCATGTGGAGTGAGTACGATAAAGTAGGACGATTGATATACTTCATCTCGACTTTATAAGGTACCTCACCGACGGCTAATAGCCAAAGTTCACGCGCTGGGTATCGATGGGGAAGTAGGTAACTGGATTGGAAACTGGTTGAAGAATAGACGGCAGAGGGTTGTAATTAAAAGGGTTACCTCGGGTTGGGCCTCGGTCACTAGCGGGGTTCCTCAGGGTTCCATTTTGGGGCCACTGTTTATCATTTACATAAATGATATCGACAGTGGCATCGTCAGTAGGATCGCCAAATTTGCTGATAACACCAAGCTTGGGGCCAATGTTGGGGCCAATGTTGGGACGCCCGAAGCGATCGAGCAACTGTCTGCGGACCTACGTAGGATAGGAGAGTGGTCCGAAAAATGGCAAATGCCGTTTAACTTTAGTAAATGCAAGGTGATGCACATTGGCTACGCCAATCCCAAGTCAGACTACTCCATGTTGGGGAGTAATATCGAGACCACTGATTTGGAAAAGGACTTGGGTGTGCTAATTAACAGCGACCTTAACTTCACCAAACAATGCGTAGAGGTGGAAAAGAAGGCCCAGAAACTGTTGGGTGATATGAGGAGGGCAATTTCGATTTCGGAACAAGGAGATTGTGCTCTCTCCGTACAATTCTCTGGTTCGGCCGCAACTGGAGTATGCTGTGCAGTTCTGGTCGCCCACCCACCCTCAAGGAAGATATTGAGATGCTGGAACGAGTCCAGGCGAGGGACACAAAGTTAATCCCTTCTGTCAGGCATATGGGCTACAATCGACGCTTACGCGCCCTGAATTTGTTTTCGCTGGAAACTCGGAGGCTGCATGGTCAAATCATCGAGGTTTTCAAGCTCTTACGCGAGTTCGACGATGTCGATTTTAGAAGCATGTTTAGTTTAAATGATAACTCGCAACAATGACTGGAAGTTAGATTTGAAACGGTTTAGTACTAGTGTGTGTGGGAATTACTTTACCTATAAAATCTTAACACGTGGAACGGGCTCCCTTCAGAAGTTGTGAACAGTTCCTCTGTGGATCAGTTCAAGAAAACGTTAGACCGAATGTCGCACACTATTTAAGGGTATAGGAATTTTTCCATGGAACCTATTGCCATTGGTACTTCCTCGGTATGGGCCGCAAGGCCTTTTAAGGTACTTCTTGTCCTTGTAACACACTCGACTTCCTCATTTCAAGACTAAAAATCTCAGTCAACGAAGACACCAGACCAGAACAAGGCATTCAGAGTCAAACTGATTTTTAATCAAGTTTTCGCGACTTTTCAAAATGGCTAGAACAAGTGACAAGAGTAAACCTAACTTTCATTTTTGGCAACTTGAGTAGGGTTTTAACAATCAACAAAGACGCCAGTTAGACTGGTTAATTTGGATCAACTTGTCCGTTTTTAATTTTCTCTGTACTCTTCTAAACAAGCCTTCCAAATCTGCAAATGGGGAGCGCAGTGAAGCTGATCAAACATTGGACCAGTATTCATTTAAAGTTGTTTGCACACAATAACGATGACTTGTTTGATTTAAGGATTCTGCAATTACTGTAATTTATAAGTTTAAACCAAATCAATGATTACTTCCTCTCCACTATTCGAACTGAATCTTCCGAAGTGTACCTTTTAAAATATATGTTGCTTTACATTTCTCAGGGAGTAAAATTCATTTATAAAATTAATATATAATTTAAATCATTAATTAGAAATATTATATTTAAGTTTATTATAAAATGTATTATAAAATTAGTTAGCAATATGCAATTAAGGTGGAACGTATGCTAAATTATTAACACTACATTATTCATCTTCAAACTTGAATTTCCTGCAAGTGTGTGTCTCAATTTTATTACCCCTATTTGCTTGGCAATGCTGCTGCGAGCTGCGAGCTGCTCGTACGCTGAAATGGGCGTATGGGCGGAATGTTGCTCTATGTGAAAAGATGTTGAAGCTTTCATCCTTCCACTCGAGTTATAAACGCATCGATTAATTAAAATATACAACCAAATGCTGGTGTTGCTGGTGGTGGTTTATGACCCGGAGCTCCTGCCCCTTTGGTATCAATATTGACGATCGATGTAAAAAAGAGTTACTGACGGTTTGCCATTGCAAATGCTCGTGGTGTTTGGCTCGTTTGTGTAGAGCAAGCCCGAGATAGTACGAGTGTGATTGATACAATTAAATTTGTGCTGCCTTGGGGAGGAAAAACTTGCTGTGCATTTAGATCCTGAAGAATCATGCACCAGGACTGATAACTGGAAATGTCTGCGATACAAACTAACGAAAACTGCGCGAAAACGAATACGGATTGGATGTTCTTTGGACGAGGATAATACGGAGCAGTTCTTTTAGTGGTGGTGGTGAACCACGTACAGAAACCTCGTCAGTATACGGTGGTGGTGAACCACGTACAGAAACCTCGTCAGTATACTGACTTCCTACCTATCTGTTTTGCAATGCTGCTGCGAGCTACTTCTACCCTGAAATGGGTGTATGGGCAGAAAGATGCTCTTTGTGAAAAGATGTCAAAAACCGTTCATCCTTGCACTTAAGTTATAAACTAAACGCATCAATATATATATAGTGATGGATCGAGTGGTCGGTTTTTCACAACCGCGGTTGCGGTTGTGTTTGCGGTTGTCGAATTTTTTCCAACCGCGGTTGCGGTTGCGGTTATCATATACTAGGAAAAATGCGTAATTATTAACTGGATTTAGCCACACTTGGTACATAATATATACTAAATAGTATTTACTAAATAAATACTATTTAAATGAAGTATATTCTAAACTTATATAGCTATTATGAAAGAATAGGTCAAATTAATTAAAACCATATTTTGCACTGTGTTACCAGGATGAGGGACGAGGACCCATCGCACTGTTCATCCCACCTACCACTTTCCCCAGCCTCCACCCATTGGAAAGTTATGGATTATTATTCATTGAAAAACTGATGTCAAACTTAATGACAGGCAGTGTGAATTTCAAGAATAATATTTTTGCTGCATTTTCACCTTTCAAGCGGCAACGCCTCTCATCGTACAACGTTCCCGCTCCACTGAAGAGCTGCTCGCTTGGAATGCTACTTGAAGGGCAAGCAAGATATGTTCTTGCAATACAGCCAATTAAAATTAACTAAGCTTTTACAACCGCAACCGCACTTATGGAACGGCGATTGCGGTTACGGTTGCGAATTTTTGTGCGGTTGTAGTGCGGTTGCGGTTATTCGATCCATCACTAATATATATATATATATATATATGGCTGGCTACGTCGTGGCCGATGTCGTAACACCGCTTCCCGGAGATCAGCGAAGTTAAGCGACAATGGGTCTGGGTAGTAGTTGGATGGGAGACCGTCCTCCGCGCCCAGATTATGTAGCAACCCGTGGTTCGGATCCCACGTAAAGCTGTAGGTTCCCTCCGTCATATGACCTTAGATGTTGCGAAGGAGGTTAAACAACCTCAATTAAAAATATATATATACACGGTATATAGGCTTATACTCATGCTAAAGAGTACATGGAAAGAGCATTACGATCTGTAACAGTATACAGGGTGTTCCATAAGTCCGGCATCATAGGAAAAATAATAAAAAAAGGCAAAACAAAAGCTTTTATTTACAGAACGTGCTCAATATGGCCACCATTGTTTTCAATACACAAATTCAGACGTGATACCCAGTCAGCAAGCACATGGTGAATGATGTCAGGAGTAATGGTGTTACATGCCCCAATAATGCGCTGCCGCAAATATTCAACACTCCTAATTTTCTCTGCGTATACCAGCACTTTCAAGTGGCCCCAGAGATAAAAATCTAATGGCGTGAGATCCGGGCTTCTAGCTGGCCATTCCACAGGCCCTCGACGTCCTATCCAGTGACCAGGGAATTGTTGGTACAGGTATTCCCTTACTTGGGTGCTGTAATATGCAGGAGCGCCGTCTTGCTGGAACCATGTTGGGAAATTTCCTTCTTCGTTCAAGACACTGGGAAATGCTTCTTCCTTGAGCATACGAAAAAGAGGGGGCCTATGATGCGATCCTTCCAAATGCCACACCATACCATCACTCGAGATGCACCTTGTTTCTTCGAAGAGGTATACCAGTGAGGGTTGCTTTGAGACCAGTAGCGGCTGTTCTGTCGATTTACCTCACCATTTTCATAAAAAACAGCCTCGTCACTGAACAGAATGGTGGAAGAGAAATTGCCATCCCGAGCATATGAATTATGGTTTGTAGAAATAGAAAAATATGAATTTCTCCTATGATGCCGGCTTATGGGACACCCTGTATAATATTTAATAAATTTCAATTAATTCAAGTTCCTCTTGTTTGAGGAAAAAAAATTAAAATAATATTCTTATCAGCGTTCGGAGTCGAAATATTATAGCGATGCAGCTGGGTACGCATCGTGGTCAATGAGTCCTTGGTTTGGGTACATTCCGTTTAGTTCAATTTTATTTCGTAATCTTCTAATAATAAAACTTCATTGAGAGTAATGAATGCTGTTAATGTAAGTGTTCTTGGTACCATAAAACCTCGGTTCCAATTTGCATAAACTCCGTCGCAATACTGAATTTAAATACGATGCCACGAACCTCTTAATTGCGATCCTGATGGAAGTCCTTTCCGGGAGTAATTGGTTTAATGGGAAGTTGCGCTAATCGGCAGGACACCGGACCTCGCATCAAGGCGCATTTCAAAATCCCACCTATAAATCGCGCCTATCATTTTAAATGTGCCATATTAAATCGCTTTTCCAAATGACCGAGTTTAATATCTTTTTTAAATGAGGAGTTTAGTATCCCCCCCGATACAATTCCTGTCCATGATTCTTCCTCATAGCTATTGATCATGGAGCGACGCGGTTTCATCGCTAATCACTATCAAATAAATTACACTGACCACTTTTAATCATCTTTATCATGATCGTCATTTTATTAATTTATTTAGTATCCATTTCTCTCGCCCCCGAGTCCGGCCGGTGTGCCACTTTTCCATTATTTTAAAGTCGTATAAACGAACATTTAGAAACGGAGACGCGGCAACCGCGCTTTTTGCCATGCTTGGGAAAAAAAAAAATTTGCATTTTTATCGTAACAGTGCGTGGCCCGGCCATTTGTCTTTGCGGAGGGAATAACGAACCGATAGCCGAGCATTAATATATTGTATATCGGGATTCGGGTCGTGTCGAGACGAAATTCAATTCATAATTCAATTGTAATACAAAAATATTATCGAACTGGAAACAAATCGCTTCCATCGTACTTGGGAAGGGATCGTAAACACGCGAATACAAACATATCGTAAAAAAAAGAAAAAAAAGTAGTAATTCGTTATACGACTTTTTGGATTCTAATAATAATTATTTAACGTAGCAAAAGGTGGTCAGGCAGGTACAAAAAAGAATGTTATTAGTGTATTAATCAGATAAAAGGACATGAGGAAGGCTGTAAATCAGGTTTTTACATTTTATTAAACCGATAAATTATATAATAATAAAAAATAAAACAGAGCTAATTAAAATGATAAAGTTTCCAAACATTTTGGAGCCAAATCATTAAACAAAGATATAAAAATCATCACCCCATGGGTTGTTTTTAATTAAGGTTATTTAATTAAGAAAAACGTTAAAATCTCCTTGGTTTTCGTCCACGAGATCGACCCACATCAACGAGTGAATTCTTCGAGAATCGGTTTATGGCCGTTGTCGGTTGTTGGGAAATCAACCAACCATATTTATTCACGATCCAAAATTCGTGTATAAACGGCAACACACCCGTTTTGTTTACTAAGACGGCATTCTCACATTTTTTTTTTTAACAATATGGAAACTTGGTGCGTCAGGGAGCTCATATAAAGAATGTACATTATACTCATTACGGGATTGTGAAAGTGGTCTCTAGTGGGCCCTTCGTACATTGAGGAAGAAATTGGTTCCCTCCCGATTCCTACACGTGAGTATTAAGTCGTATTTTGTAAAGTTTTCCCGACATAACTTTTTGAACCAGTTGATTATTGTTTGAAAAGCAGGAACGAGGCAAAATCAAATATTAGGATTCCTCGAATATATTACTTGGATTTATTATTATTATTTTTTTTTCGTGCAGGAAGGAGGGGCCAAAGGCGACTGCCCACAAAATCGCCCCCCCCCCCCCCCATAGAGGAAGAAGAAAGCCAAAATCAAGGTCCTTTTGTTGACGTTTTTTGAAAAGATTGTGTAGTGTGTAAGAGGCATGTACGTGTACATGTACGTGTAGTGAGGAATAGTGAGAGAAACGTGTGTTTGAGAGCATGCTGGAATCAATTCAAGTTTCAGTGACTTTTGGAGGGGGGGGGGGGGGGGGGGGGAGAGAAGTCTTTAAAAGAAAAGGATGATTGATGCAGCAAATGCCGATAATGTTCTTATAAAGGAATTTTTTTTTTTTTATTATCGGTTTATGAAATTCATAATTACTATTTTACATACAGCATGTTTTTTAAAATTAAACCAGCGTATCACAATAATTAAAAAATTAGGCCCCCTCTCGGTCTATAACCCCCCTCACCCCCTCTAGAAGGAATCTTCTCTCATATCCCAACTCTACCAAATTTGCAGAGGTTTGCGTTATAGGCGCTTCAAACGGTCTTCCCAAGTGAATTGCGTTCCTATCAAAATATATCGGCCGCCGCCAATTACAAGCGTTTATGGGCTTTGAACGAAATTTTATGGTAATGAACGTTGGGTGGCGGTCGACCACACATGGCGCATTCTAGCGGTCAGGTGGAGCGCGCCTGACCCCCCGGAGGACGCATCTACGCACGAACATATTCACGACTACTTACGAGGAATAGCGATTCGAACGGTAGCGATGGCAGACGGCGAGCCGAGTGTCGTAAACGTTTCTTTTGTTTATATTAACTCCGATGAACGGAGAGCATCAGCGTCTGGTGATCGCCAACTACTAGTAGTAGTAGTAGTAGTAGCAGCAGTACTACTACTGCCGAATCGAATCTGATTATTAAGAAGATGATTGCGGGAGGTGGGAGCGTTCCTCGATCTATCCTCCTTTAAGACGGGACCCAAAATGAATTTTTAATTACGTTTGTTTAGACTTTTGATTATTAATGAAATGAAGAGAAATGGTCAGTATCGTCCTCTGTTTATAGGAACAAGTTCACAATATCTTTAATTAAAATAGACTGCAAACTTTAAAAAAAAAAAGCAATCAACAATATAAAAACAATTCACGTAACCTTTTTCTCAACATTAAAGTTCTTGCAATTAAAAATTCATGCAAGCCGAGAAGGCTTATTTAGTAAGGAGTCTACACAGGACACTGTGCAGGAATATGGTAGGATTATACTATTTACTCGACTTACCCTACCATAATATAACGAACACCTCTGCATAGATAAAACGTTCCAAGTACTTTGGTACATTTCTACCTACACCTTTCTTTCTATAACTGTGATATAGAAATGGTATAGAATTATATGAAAATACTGGGAAAATTTGCTTTTTAGAACGAGGTTCAGTACAATTTCATCAATTGTATGAAGGTTTTTACTATAAAAGAATGTTGTTAAGTTTAACAAACTTTTTATACAGAATATAAACTATACTATTTCCATACGTATTTCCCGCAACACTTCAACGTCCAACAAACTGGATAAGAATAATAAAAATGAATAAAAATAAATAAGAATAAAACAGAGTGTAGGCGATATACGCTCTCCTAAAGCCTACCACAAAATACTCGTTACCTACATACATTATGGATTCCTACACAATCGTGGGCGATAGTCCTTTTTATCTGTATAGTTATCACGATAAATAAAGCTTTTACTTATACAACACAAATGCATTTACAAGAGGATTAGCCGTAGTAAAAGGTCGTAAAACGACACTATTTATAAAACTATTACGCAACTAAATTCTTAGTTATGACAAACTTTTCGTCTCTAAAACACCCCCATTCTAGAAAGAAAAAACCGGGTCGGAAGGAAGGAATTACAACAGAGCAGAGGAGAAAAAAGGGGGAAAAAAAGTGGTGGTGGGGGGGGGGATTTAAATGGAAGAAGAAAGCTTTCGTGGCGGTAATTAGGTAAATATTCATTGCATGTAATGAGGTTAAGATGAGGCAGCAAATAAGGAAGGTTTCATTCCCTCCTCCAAGTTGGGCACTTGAACGACAAACAAACGGAAGCCACACATTCAAACTCCCTCATTTAAGGCTATAAACTCTTGCCGAAAATGACGAAAGCGACGACAATGAAATTATCGGCTCTAACCTTGAACGATAAAGCTTTACGCTAAAGTGAAAAAGTATATAGGGCCTACTTATTTTAATAGAAACATGAGCATCAGCTTAAGCATGACTGATTCGACAAACCTAAATATTTAAAATAATCAAAATAATAATATTTAAAATAAATAGAATAACCCCAAATTAAAAGTAGATTCAAGAATACCACACAACCACCTCTTCCATACATGAAAGAATTAAACCCCTGGACTCTACTGCCGAGAGCTTTACTTCTACTACAAGCGTATACGAATAACAAATACAAAGATCAGACTTAAACTAATATACAAGTACAGAATCTTATCTAGATGTCCCGACAAAGAAACGTCAAATATTTTTAGCCACTGTAGGTAGTGAGGTTGGTTTTAATGTCTCGTTAAAATTAAATAATAAAAATGGCTATAAAAATATCAATATACACATAAGTGCCAATCCTTAATTTAGGTTTCTCAATTCATAGCCTACGTTTTATCCTCCCCCAAGACCCTTTATAGTCAACAGATCTCCAGAGATAAATTACTCTATGGTTCTCTCTGCGTGTGTAGGCAACTGAGCATAAGCGAGGTCCAGTGTGTGATAAATTAAAGATGTAGTGAAGCAATTTTTTTTTGTATGTGACGTAACACCTTCGGAAAATTCTTATAAAAAATCTAGAAATATTATTTTTGTTGGAAAAACAAGAAAGGTTACATCAAATTTTACAATATTTTATTCTGTTCAATTTAAGTATCTGATTATGGCATTGATTCAGTATTCTAATCTGAATATGTCGTTGGAAGCATGGGAGCTTCTTTCATTGGGCAAAATTATGGAATATGTTGGTCTGATTAGGTAGTTAAAGTTAGGTTAGATTAGAGAGTACCTCACTATTTAATGATTTAACAAAACTCATCTTTTGAGACCTAAATTGCTACAGAAACGGTATCACACCCTTCTCGGTTCGATGACACTAAGGCTACGTTAGGTTAAATTAAGTTTGGTTAATTAGTACAAGATAAATGTGGATTTAAAAAGTCGGTACCTCGCTTATGCAGTGATGCGCACATATGCGCGCGCGTTATACATACATACATAAATAAATATAATTACCAAGCTGTCACTGCGAATACCATTTAATTTGTTATTGAGATCTGGACGAGGCACGCAAGTGACCTTAGAGGAGCGAACACAGAGCGAGTGGGTCAAGCTATTTGAGAATAATCTAAATATATTAACCCGAAACCCCGAGTCTCTTAAAGACCTCATCGAAGAGAATATATAGAACAACTGTCTCAAAAGTATTAATCGGTATTTGTAAACTAAATGAAATCGCCTTTTTCTTATTGTCATCCGACAGATGGAGCTCATCTCTCCTTCGTTTCCCTCCTACGAGAGGATTATGAATGACCAAAGATTTAATCTGTGTACAAGAGAGACAAAGAGAAACAAATAGGTCTCTAAACAGGCCCACCAAACTGCCTCTCTACTGTTAGGCCTATATATACATTTAACGACAATGAAGCCTTTAACCCCTATATACGTTTAATAAACCCATTTTTATCGGATACGGGCGCATTCATACGTAGTGTTTAATGCTTTGTAATTAAAAGGTGCTTGGTTTAGTTACTATCAAAGGACTGATAAAATAAATACATTTTAAATAATTTATTTAAATGTACATTATAATTTAGTCCATTAATACTTTACTAATACTTACTAATACTTTATGTATGTTAATTGTTGTTACACAGTCTTAATTTAACTGTGTGTGTGTGTGTGTGTGTGTGTGTGTCCCTAATATAAGAAAATATTTGCCTATACAAAGCCAACCACACATGATACGGAGTATATTTTGAGATCTTTACGAAGGATCATCTTAGGCGGGATGGAATGAATCGACGCTTAATAAGAAAAGGATGATCCACATCTCAATCACTGAAATTAACGTTATGCTTAAGTAAGTTTTCTGGTCCGTGAACACTATGCAGAACTAATCGAGCCCTTGTCCCTTTTTGCTTTACTCTTTGGAATGGTGGTCGGGAGGAAGGCGGAGGTTGTCTTTTGTTACCTCCATTAGTGGCGAACCCTCTTTTGTCTTCACTCTCAATGTCATTAGCACTCGCAGGCCAAAAGGGGCGGGGCATCCATCCAGGCTGCGGCGGACGAAACTTTCTAGAATAATGCGTTCGCCGTTCTTACAACGTTGCAAAGAGGCGTCCCGTAGAGATCACTTAAAACTTCAGACTGACTCTGACCATCTTCGCTAAGCGTGTTTTTTCTTTCCTTATAATTTTCTCTCTTTCTTATAAGCTTGTATTCAGTACCGAAATGGCGAAAGCTGCATTAGAAGAAAAATCGACCAACACATTTTTAAAACTGGCCTACCATAGAGCCTAAGAGCAATGTGCATCCATAAGATAGGGCCCTCTACCGGCTGCGTAACGAACTAAACGCAGCAATATAAATTCCCAATGTCAAGATCCTACCCAGGTAGGTTGAGAACCATAACAAATCATTCTAATATCAATTTTGTAAATTAATCTGGTCTCTAAATTTCTTCAATTTCATTAAGTCTTCAAAAGAGGTGGATTTTTTCCTCTAAACCTGATCTGAAGCTGGTCCGGTGGAGTAGAATCGGGAAGGGAGCCGGCGGGTGGTAAGCAAATGCCTTGCTGAACGCCGAGGATTGGAGGGTCACCCGCTGTTTTATTTGGTATCTTATGAGGGCGAGGGAGCGTTCTTCCTTTGGCTGAGAAGGATGCAAAATAACGCGAAAATATTTCAATAAACTTTTATTTCTTTTTCGAGATTCGAAATGAAAGCAAATTTAAAAATAAAGTTGTAGCTCGCGGTAACATCAGAAGATGGTCGCGCGGGGGAGTCGATACACACTTAAAATATTAAAATGCAAATATAAACAACCTTTCCATCTACTTAATCTGTTAATCATTTCTAATACTATTATGCGTTTCCCATCAATGAATATATATATATATAAAATGGGTACACAAGAGGGTAGTCATGAAGAGATTTATGGTACTCCTTGGGTATGGTAAGGCCTAGGTGGTTTTCTAAAATTTTAGGGGCAATTGAAGCGAAAGGTCAATGACATTATTGCATGGGATTAGGGACAAGGGATTTAAGTTTATCCTATGAACATAAAATTGTGTATCCCGTAGACTTGTATTTCCTAAAAAGGCATATAAGTAAGCCTCCTGGTATCTAAGAGGCCATGATACAATAGGCCTGTCATGCTATATGAAAAGAAGAAATGAACTATAAGCTTACAACACGTCCATTAGGAAGACCCTACCGCGATCTCTCTGGTCTTAATACATAATTATTAACGTTTTAACGCGTGTCAACAGATTATATTAAGTCCATGTTACAGAAAAGGTTTTATTTCTTACACTCACTCAGGGTACGAGCAGCTCATGGTATCATTGTCAAGTATTTAGAGGGTCAATGTACCGACAAGGCATCCGTACGTGGTTCATCACCACGGGAAGCAACAACGCACCGTGCCATCAATATCAGTGTGTGGTCCAAATTCATAATCATCTACTCGCCTGTGTCGTTAGTTTGCATTGCAGACACTCCTCACTCTACAGTATAGGTCCGGGTGCACGATTCATCAGGTGCAAGATGCACCAAGAGTTTGTTTCCTCCCAAAGGCCTCGAGGAAACAAATGCACCCACGGGTCAATCAAAAGTACATCTATATCACATCAGACTCGCTCTACACAAACTGGACTGCCAAGTTAATTATCATATTAAAACATTAACATCTTATCACTTCCGAACTTCATTTTAATTTAACGTTACTTACTATTATAGTATAATCTAGTTAAACTTTGAAGATTAATTCCTTACTTCTTTTATAGTTGAAAGTTCTGGCATTTAATAAATAAATAAAAATAAATAAATAAATAAAAATTTATTTATTTATAAATAAATATAAATATAAATATATATATATATATAATATATATATATATATATATATATATATATATATATATATATATATATACACACCATGCGCCTCGGTGGTGTAGTGGTTAGCGTCGCTAACTACGAATCCATCGGCCCCGGGTTCGAGACCCGACGGCAGCTGGCGCGCAGCAAAACCCAGCTGTTCATCCTTCCACACAAAGAAAGTGGTTGGTAGATAAATGGGTACCCTAGGTGGCCTAGTGGTTAAGACGTTGGGCTGCTGATGGGGCGTGGTTCGGATTCCACGTTAAACTGTGTCTAAGGTGGAGTGAAAAGCTTGACCTTCGTCAGAATGAACAATTCGGGCGGAAACTAACCAAAGGTTATTAATATATATATATATATATATAAGGAATGTATACAAGTAATGTCGAATAAACTCAGGAAGTAAAAGAGCCAAAGATTCACCGCAATGCGCAAACCACACTATTAAAGGGGCTCACTATAACCCCAAATTGTTACAATACCCCTACGCAGAGATAAATCTCCATTTATCAGGGGGTAAATCAATCACAAGGAACTCCCTGGAAACGAATTAAATCAAGGTCTTCTTAAGAAGTACCTATACTGGTACCCTACACGAATATTTTTCCCCTTCGCGTAGATCTAACGAGTACGCTTTAAATGAAAATAAACAGAATCAGCGTTTTAAAATAACTCTTCCACGAGCAAATGCAAATGCCTCGAAGTAAAAAAAATAAAAAAAATAAAAATTGAAAAGCATGGGAACAATCTGGTTGAGTTTCAGATTCGTGCCAGGGCCTGAAAGGATGGAAAGAGGAGTTGGCATTTTTGCGGTTTATATCTCCTGATCGTGGCACTGAACCTTCGCTGATAAACATCCAGCAAGAGAGTATTTAGAATGCATGCGTCAAGTGGCGTTAACGAAAAACGAAGACTTGACTCACAAAAGAAATTTAATTAACGCCTACAAAAGGATCGAAAATCATCAATAAAGACATTAACAATGAGAGACAGTAAATATGGTTATTACAAGTCTGCTCCTACATGAAAGGATCACGCAATGCGTCTACAATTTCTTCATCGAAGGGCGCGAGTATATATTATATTATAATCGAGATTAAGCAAGAAATAGTTCAAATACAATCACGTATGCATGTTTACCTGTGTGTGTGTGTGTGTGTGTGTGTGTGTGTAATCCTTTACTATCTACGTCGTAAATGGACGAAGGTGTAGCCTATATGAAGAGAATGAAGGTGAAAACTAGGGGCGAAATGCAAACTCTCTCGTTACCCACTTTCAAAAGGGGTTTATTTTAATGTCGAAATTAATTCCCTCCCCGCCCCAAAAGCTTAGAACTGAACCCCGCAAGCATTCCGTGCTTGAACGGCCAGAGTGGACTTAAGTTTCCCAGAATGCGTACAAAGCCTCTAGACTAAGAAACCTAAACAAAGTGGACTAATTTATGATGTTTCACAACATCTAGAGTCTAGAGTAATTATGAAAAGGAAAGGGGAGGAGCGCTATTTCCAATAACGTAAACACAATGAACCGCGACAATCTTCAGTATATACAAACTGATCATGGTGACAACATGCTAGTAGGGATATTAATGCTACTAGTTTTATTTCAATGAAAATCATTAATTAAATATCAGGAAAAAAGGAGCATAATAAACGTTACGTTAGATATTTAGGTTAATTTATTTAAAGTTAAATGTCCCTCCCCTACCCACCGCCAACTGAAAACAGGAAAAAGTGGTGATTTCGTTTAAGTAGCCAACAAATGTGTGTGCGTGTGTGTTTTAAGCTAAACCGAGTAAAAGCGTACACAAGTCTATTGTGAAAGTACGATAAAAGTAAGACCTTGACGAAGACGAAAGTATTTGCAGTCGAAACCTAAATAACAAAGCTTTTAAATCACACTGAGAGCCGCTATTATCAAACCTGGATAAATTGCCCTCATACTACGAGTTTGAAGATGAAAAGCAATAGGCCCTAGAGACCTTCAAGACAGACAATGTTGTATACAGTGACAATGTCATACGCGTCAAGCGAATTAGTTTCGTTCAAACCAAAAGTGGCCTAACCTTTATTTCAAAAACGAAAAGACCAACGCTCTATATTCTACTTCGGATAAAATAAATTCCCCGAAAAGAATTAAGAACTAAATCCGTAGATCCCTTAAGACTTCTACAGATCAAGTTTCTTCCTTTTGTTAAAAGAAAGAGCCCGCGGTCCCTCGCCGCAGCCCCCAAAGAATGAACCTGAACTCGCTTTCTGCACCTTTATTAGAGTTCTCGTTCAACATTCATTAGAAACGGGTCGATGCTTGCTTGTCGTTGAGGAAATCGTACGATCTCATGAAAACAAAATGATTTACTGATATTTCATCAAACTTTTAAACTATAGAGACAATCAACTTCATAGGATTCACTACAACAAATCACAACACTAACGTAAATGCGCTTAACTTGGGCTTTGTGAATTGTCAGGATCTAGTTCATATTTTAGGCCAAAGGTGCCTATGAAGTCACTAAGTCTAAAATCATTACCCTATACCGAATCAGTGCCTATGGCTTACAAGTACAAAATATGTAGGTTACTGGTATTTGGGGAAATCACCTTTACTGGAAGCCTATCTTGTTAATTTAGTCAATAGGCTATAAATCCCTGGTTTCTTCAACATGCAAGCCTACCATTTAAAACTAAGCCCAATACTTTCCTAATTTATAATATTTAAAAAATTTTATGAATGCTATCGCCCTATTACCGTACAGTAGCGACGAAGAAAAAACACGGGCTGATATAGGCCTAATTTAAGCCTAAAGGCGGTGAAAACGTACATAGTAACAGCTTTCGCCGTGTACTGTACGCATTTAAGCGTCAGCAAATAATATTAATTAAAGTTAACTTCATCTAATGGAGATGTAGCAGATTATCCTAATATTTTAGGCTTTGTTATCGCCGTACCTCCTTATCGGTCAGCGAAGAGGATGAAATATTTCGAGGTTTATCGAACGGAAGGCGAGAAAGAGGAGGAGAAGAGAAGAGATTTCAGAGTAATTAAAGGAAAAAAGTAGTTATTACTTTAAGAGTCGGGTCATTACGAGTGGAAAACTAATTACCTCCTTCCTCTGTATTTACGGCTCTTCATAGTAATAATACTCAAAATTAAAACTTAATTTAATCAAATCTTTCCAGAGTTATTGCATTACGCGTACCAAAACTACAGTTACCTGCCAAACTTATATAGGCCTTTGTGCCTATAATATAGAATGATCTACATTTGAATGTGGATAGACCCTACTATATTAACTAGGTTTCTCACACACACACACACACACACAAACGTAAATAAAGATCCAAAACATTAGAAAATTTTAAAGATGGACGTAAGCTACTGAATGTTTCAGTTATGTTTTATTTATTTATTTAGTTAGTCTCGTGCAGTACGCCTACTTAAACATGTCTACATTCCTTTCTTACATATTACTCATTCCCTTATATTTAAAATTTAGGCTCGTCGCAAGCAAATGCAAAAGTAGTAAAATGTTTACTGGTTATATAAATCTATCCGAGAGCAACATTTCCTTTGTATTATCTACAATGTCGTCCAGCTCAATGTTTCTCAAATTTTTTGGCTGCTTATTTCCTTAGATATTTACGTTATATTCATGTACCCCTTCACCTATTTTACCAACCTTATTTCACTGTCAATAAATAAATAAATAAATACACACACACACCTTTCAAAGGTTCCGCGCGATGATTCCTCATTTCATGAAGGTGAAGTAGCGAGTTGGTTTCTTGTACTCTCTACCTCACATAGCCAGGTACGCCGGCTCATCGGGGATTGTTCTGAGCCAGGCGTCTAGCCTTCTTTTGAAGATGTCCACTGTAACCCCACTCGTGTTCTTTAGTTCTTTGGGCAGCTGATTAAACAGTTTTGGTCCTCTCACAACAAAACTATTTTCTTTCAGGGTTAAAGATGTTCCCCGCCTAGCCTTTAATTTGAGAACACGACAGTCTTCCTTTTCTACTTTCCACTGTTGTTTGGGGAGTTACAGGGCTCAGAGTAAGATTAGCGCGCGCGCGCCTCTCTCTCTAATATAGGTTTAATTCGCGTAACCTTTCCCAGTAGTTTAGTTCTTTGCAAACCTTGATCTTGGCTGTGAAGCTTTTCTGAATCCCTTCCAGCTGTCTAATTTCTTCTTTTGTATATGGGCATGTTAGGACCGAGCAGTATTCCAATTTGGGTATGATCATCGTTTTCAGTAGAGGAATCATTATATTCCTATCCCTTAGTTTAAAGGTTCTAAGTATCTGCCCAGTTACTCTCTCTTTGCTCTGTTTACTGCTATCTTATTTTGTGTTTCAAATTTCGCATCACCAGTCATTACAACCTCCGAAGTCTTTTGCTTTAGAATTTCTCTAAGTTTCCTGTCCATTTGGGGTATAAATTATAATATTCCATGGATTTTAGGTACTCCTTTTCCGTACCGTAACAGCTGAAATTTCTGTGTTAAACTTCATATTGTTGTCTTCCGTCCACTTGTAGATTCTGTTCATGTTTGTAGAGATCCTATATCTTTTGGGTTTCTTATTTTTCTACTGATCTTTGCGTCGTCGGCAAAGGATATTACTGTGCTGTCTCTGGTAACGTCCTCATCTATGTCAGTTAGCATGATTATGAATAGTAGTGGAGCTAATACTGTTCCTTGTGGTACTGAGATGAAGATGCTCCTTGTACTGTAACGACTTGCCGCTGCTCACTAAGGAAATTATATATATTCATTTTCCTACTTTTCCCGTTATGCCCATATATAGGGTATTTATAAAGGCCCTATTTCAGTGAAAACGTAGCAAAAACGGTAAAATTCAACAATATAATAGAAGGCATACATTTAATGAATACTTAAATATATGATTCTACATGAGCACCATCACTATCTCTACAGAGTTCGAATCTGTCAGCAGCATTGCGGAACACATTTTGAAGCATGACAGGAGTTATTTTTGTAGCTGCTGTTACGAAACGAGCACGTAAATCTTGCAGATCTGTAACCCTCGTTTGATAGACGTTTGATTTGATAAAGCCCCATGCAAAGAAATCCAAGGCAGTTAGGTCAGGAGATAGAGCCGCCCAGGGCCTGTTGCCTCCACGTCCGATCCACCGATTTGGAAATTGTTCATTTAGATTTTAGGTACTCCCGAACAATGTTTGCGTAATGACAAGGTGCCCCATCTTATTGAAAGACGACGGTTTTTAAAATGCCATCTGAATGAAACTGGGACATTAACGTGCTCGTATCTAACAGCAGTTACAAAAATAACCCTCGTCATGCTCCAAAATGTGTTCCGCAATGCTGCTGACAGATTCGAACTCTGTAGAGATACTGATGGTGCTCATGTAGAATCATATGATTAAGTATTCATTAAATGTATGCCTTCTATTATATTTCTATTAAATTTTGCCCTTTTTGTTACGTTTTCACGTTTTGTTACGTTTCAGCTTATGTATTATGATTCCATGATCACACTTGTCGAACGTTTTGGCAAAGTCTGTGTATATTACATCATAGTTTTCATTACTTTCCAGTGCATCAATAATAATGTTGTAGTGTTCCATTAGTTGTGGATAGGCATGATCTGCCTGACCGAAACCCATGTTGGTTATCATTTAATTTTTTTCGAGTTTCCAAAAAGTCAGATTTTCTGTCTAACTATTCTTTCAAATATTTTAGCGAGATGAGATTTAACCCTTTACTGCCCAAAAGGACAAATTTGTAACCTTTCAATTACACGCATTCATAACTTAACCCTACAAAATATTTGGGCAGTAAAGGGTTAAGAGAGACTGGCCTATATGTATAGTTTTTGGCCTCGGATCGATCTCCTCCTTTATATATGGGACTATGTTCGCGCTCTTCAGGATGGCCAGTATTTCTCGCGTCTCTATATCCAATATAGGGGCTCAACGATTGCATTCTTGCAGTTTTTGATCAGTGTGGCATTCCATTTGTCCGGTCCTGCCGCTGTGTGTGCTTTTAGTTTCCCTATAGCTTGTGTAATATTTGTCGTAAAGTCGAAGTCCGTTATACTTTCACCCAGTAGTTCTTCAAAGAACGCGTTTCTATCGCATATCAGTTTGTCAGTTTTTGGGATACTGAAAGACGATTCGTACTGAGCTCTTAATATTTCAGATATTTCTGTTATATCATCAGATAAAGCACCGTCTTCGTTTTTCAAAGGTCCAATAGTCGCATGGTTTTTCGACTTCCTTTTTGCAAAATTATATACGTTAAGTACTTTGAGTTAACCTTTATCGCCTCGCCTCTATACATAGTCTCCTATATGACGCAATCGATACTCTGCAGTTCATCATTTAATATTTTTCTGATGTTATCTTCACAGTAACTTAATTTTGCAGTAACTCCCTCTTTCGGAGCAATGCCCTCTTTTGTCTCTCGAACCTGCTTCTCTTTCCCCTTTGTTGTATTTTTGGGACGTCTTTCCACAATCTCCAGCGTCTTCTCTAAGGTCGTTAGCATCTCTTCCGTTGTCTTGGCCTCGAAGTTGGATTTCCAATCTATTACTTACATGCTGGATGAAACATCTTCCCAGTTTATAGCTTTGGAGTGAAAATTAAAAATTTCGAATTTGCTTCTTTGTTGTTCGTGTTCTTTCCTTTCTTGCTGCTTTTATATTGGTTATTTCAATAATGTTGTGATCCGATATTATAGTTGGGGATATTTCTACATTATCAATTAGATTGCTGTTGCGTGTGAACACTAAATCTAAGCAGTTGTTTTTTCTTGGTGTTTTCTGTTATTTCTTGTGTTAACAAATTCATATATCAGGTCATCCCATAAGTAATGTTTTTTACGATAGATTAAGTTTAAACTAGTCCTACTCGGTTTAAGCATAAATTTTCTGAAGGTTATATCTAAGAGGAGATCTATCGTGTTTCGCTACATACTTCACAGACCTTGACCAGTGAAGACGTGTGTTTTGCTTTATGTGAACCCCTCAAACATGGCGGTATCAGAAAAGCACATCAAGCATATAATGCTTTACGAGTTCAAAAAAGGGAATAGTGCTACTGAAGCAACGCGAAACATTCAGGACGTTTATGGCAACGATATTCTGCATGTGAGGAAATGTCAAAGATAGTTTCAAAAGTTTAGGAATGGTGACTGCTGTTTGACAGATGCAGCACGCTCTGGACGCCCTGCTGAGTTTGATGATGACCCGCTGTTAGCCGCACTTGAAGACTGTTCAACAACTGTCGAAGAATTGGCCCGGAAACTCTATTCATCCCCGTCCACCATCCATCGACATTTGCAACTCAGGAAAGTGCCTAAGTTAGGAAAATGGGTGCCACATGAATTGTCGGTCGACAATCTGAGGGTGCGGATAAACATTAGCACAGCTCTTCATTCCCGTGAACTCCAAGATCCGTTTCTGCACCGTTTAGTGACTGGTGATGAAAAGTGGATACTGTACCAGAATGTTAAGCGCCGTCGACAGTGGGTTTGTGCCGGAGAACCAGCGACACCACAGCCAAAACCAAATCTTTACCCTCGGAAGGTGTTGCTTAGTGTTTGGTGGGATAAAGGTGGTGTAACACACTTTGAAACCTTACCACACAACCAATCACCGCTCCTCGAGTCTACTGTCAACAACTGGATCGATTGAACACTGCACTAAAAGAAGAGAGACCTTCTTTGGTTAATCGGAAAGGAATCGCGTTCCACCACAACGCACGTCCTCATACCGCTCGGATCACTTCTGCAAAAATTGAGGAGGTTGGGTGGGAAAAACTTCCACATCCTCCAGACCTTGCGCCTTCAGATTATCTCTTCAGGAGTCTGCAAAACTATCTTGACGAGAAACAGTATACTTCTTTAGATGACCTGCACACCAGTCTTTGTACGTTTTTTGCCTCGAAACCGCCTGAATTTTATAAACATGGCATTGAAAAGCTTGTAGGATGTTGGCAGTGTCATTGATTCCGATGGAAAATATATACTAGATTAAAAAGTTTCAGTTGAGTTTTTTTTGGTCCTTCAAATTCCGATCTAAAAAACGACATTACTTATGGGATGACCTGATATATATATATATATATATATATATATATATATAATACAGTACTGTGCAAAAGTCAGAGACCACTGTCGATCTGATAACTTAGATAATCTGTTGTATGAAAATTGGTTTTGATACTAAAATACATATTAACTAGAACCTCTAGTTCATATTAACGTATAACTAAGTTATTACTTAAGTGTATGAAGTTGTATAAGCTGGATGACCCTCTAGTCTGTATAAATTGGACTTGAGGGTTGATTCATTATATTACTTATAACGCATGTGTTTAAAGATCTAGCGAACTATTACTGATGGATCTGCAGTAAATGCTCCTAAGCTATTGTTATATCAATATTTACAATTAAAAGTATTGACATATTCACTTAAATTCTGCAAAACAAATTTATCCAAAACGTTTCTCATCATAATCCTAATTCATGCTGTTTTTTGTCTTTCACAGGCTTAAGAAATGACAAAGTACAATTTCTGATGAAATTAGATATAAAATAATACATATGCATGGTGAGGGACTGAGTCAAAGAAAAATAAGTGAATCTACAGCAGGGCTGTGGAGTCGGAGTCGTGGAGTCGGTCAATTTTTAGTGGAGTCCGAGTCGGAAGTGCATAGTTGGATGGAGTCGGAGTCGGTGCAAACCCTTCAATTATAACCATAGCAGCCTAGGCCTAGGCCTAGCTCAATTTTATGAATAAAATAGATTTAACTTAATGTTTTAATATATATAACATATAAATATAGTTGCTTATAATTAATAAGGATTATAATTAATTAATTAACATAATTAATAAGGAAATTTAAAAATTTTGCACTAGCAACCCTAAATCTTTTTCAGATTTTTAGATTTCAATTTGATAATTTTGATAAGCATCACTGAAAGAAGATTTAATGGAAGCGATCCTTTTTTTAAGAACAAATTCAGTTTAGGTTAGTACATTTTGTTACGGATGTTTATAATACAAAAACATCTTATTAATTTGCTAAACCAATAATAATCTTATTTTGTTTAAGTTTCAATCAGTTTGTATTTTGGGATTTATTGTAATTTTTGAAGAGAGAAAAAAAGCCATTAAGGCATAGTTACAGCCACTAAGTAACCTGATGAGTCATGTGGTGGTGACGAAATGCCTTGTTTATGAATCTCCATTGGCCTAATAAAGCTAATCGTAATCAATTTGGTCTTAACATTCCATCGGAGTCGGAGTCGTAATTATACAAGTCAGATTTCTGGAGTCGGAGTGTTAAAATTTTTGGAGTCAGAGTTGGAGTTGGAGTTGGCAAATTTTATCACCGACTCCACAGCCCTGATCTACAGGCGTTTCCAAAACTGGTGTACAAAAAATCTTGGCTCGTCACAGCTCAAATGGAACCCCAGCTGATCGTCCTAGATCAGGGAGGCCCTCTAAGCTCTCTCTATCTGATCTACAATATCTAAAGATTACTTCCCTTCGAGACAGACGCAAATCCAGCACTTCACTTTCAGCGATCTCGAAAAAACAACAGGTGTCTCAGTTGATCCTTCTACTGTACGAAGGAAGCTTAATTCAGTAGGTCTCAGATGTCCAATACTTGTGTTCCAAAGCACATTTTTTTCTCTTCTTTTTATTTCTATTCCTTAAAAGTGGCTTTTTTGCTGCAACACGTCTTTTAAGACCTACTGAGTTAAGTTTCCTTCATACAGTAAAGGGATCAACTGAGACACCTATTGTTTTTTCGAGATCTGCTGCAAGTGAAGTGCTGGATTTGCGTCTGTCTCGAAGGGAAGTAATCTTTAGATATTGTAGATCAGATGGAGAAAGCTTAGAGGGCCTCCCTGAACTAGGAGGATCAGCTGGGGTTCCATTTGAGCTGTGACGAGCTAAGATATTTTGTACACCAGTTTTGGAAACGCCTGTAGATTCACTTATTTTTCTTTGACTCAGTCCCTCACCATGCATATGTATTATTTTATATCTAATTTCATCAGAAATTGTACTTTGTCATTTCTTAAGCCTGTGAAAGAATAAAAAGCATGAATTAGGATTATAATGAGAAACGTTTTGGATAAATTTGTTTTGCAGAATTTAAGTGAATATGTCAATACTTTTAATTGTAAATATTGATATAACAATAGCTTAGGAGCATTTACTGCAGATCCATCAGTAATAGTTCGCTAGATCTTTAAACACATGCGTTATAAGTAATATAATGAATCAACCCTCAAGTCCAATTTATGAAGACTAGAGGGTCATCCAGCTTATACAACTTTATACACTTAAGTAATAACTTAGTTATACGTTAATATGACCCAGAGGTTCTAGTTAATATGTATTTTAGTATCAAAACCAATTTTCATACAACAGATTATTATCTAATAGTTATCAGATCGACAGTGGTCTCTGACTTTTGCACAGTACTCTGTGTGTGTGTGTGTGTGTGTGATCTATCTATCTATATATATATAAAACTCGCTAAAAGAGTTAATATATTAACTCTTGTTATGACCCTATATTTTTGGATTTTCGTGCAAATAAAAAAAATTAGCTTTATTTTGGAATTTTTTCTAATGTCACGTACCCCTTTGTTGACCTCTCGTGTACCCCAATTTGAGGAACGTTGGTCTAGCTAATAGAGTAAATATTGAAAACACGTCGGCGGATGGGTTTTTTTTTTTTGTGTGCATAAAAATGGGTTTTTCCGATGTATTTTGTGGTGCTTTGTTCAAATATGATCGTTTCAATCGCAAGCGATTCTAGATTAGGTTAGGTTTCCTCATAATTTTCAGTGTTCTTTTCTATTTTTTGTTGGAAATGCTCACTGAAAATTGAGGAAACCTAACCTAACCGACAATATTTGCGATTGAAACAAAGGTCATATTTGAACAAAGCACCACAACATCATGAAAAAACTATGGGTGTGTTTTCAATATTAAGCGCTAACAGCAATGATGAAATGGGTCGTATTTAGTATAGCTGTATCACCAATTTTTACCTGCTTAACTCGAGTGAGAGGCCTATCGTTTTTATCAAAGGCGAAGCGCATCACCGTTTCGCCAATACTGGCGTCAATACCTCTTGCCGCCAAGTTCTCGATGATGGCTGACGACAGAAGCGAAACAAAACTTGGAACACTTAAACGGTCTCGTTGTAGTTGTTATTTATTTATTTTTTGTTATTCGGTGGAGAAACGAGTAAAGAAAAGCCATCCCAGAGGTGTAAAATGCTAATTTATAAGCGGGGGTTACCAAGATTTAGAGGCATAAAGCAGACCGACGTAGGAATAAATAAATTAAAGCTCAGTTTAGGTTTCCGATCCACATAAACTTCCGTTCTGTATTTGGGGAGGAAACAAAAGAAAAAAAAAAACCCCGAAACGAAATCTCGGAATGGAATGATCGTAAATAAAGTGCGAATCTGAAGACGCAATAAACAGCCTTCTTCCTATCATCCGGTCACCTTCACTGTTATTCAAAGCAGGTTTCTATCCAACGTGAAACACAATCGTATCTCCTTCCGAGGAACGGATAACAAGATTTTCGCCTTTTTCCACGCGGGAAGCGATTTTTTATTATTTCTTCTTCTTATTCTGGAAGACAGCAGCAGCTTTGAAAGAGGGAATCCACGACACAAGTAGACACGGGGCCCATTACAGTCGAAACACCCACGATAAATCAAACGCAGCTATTATGTCCGTCCCCTTCTATATTACGTATCGACGTAAAAATGCAAATTAGCCCAATAAGGTTGGCGCGGAATTTCTTGGCGAAAAGCGTAAAAAAAGGAACGCGCAACGAAATAAAAGGAAATAAAAGACGAGACTCGAGGCCAAACATTGGAAGAAGATAGTTGATAAATGGAAGTTGGCAAACTTCGTACGACGAAGTCTGTCTAGTTTATGAGGCGGAAATCGAGCGATTCATGATCATGGCTCGAGATGAATACGAGAAAAGAGTTCCCGATGACTTATATATTGATTCTTTAGGAGAGAAGGATCACATTCTTACTAGGTCATAAATGCGAATTCTTTCCATTCTTCTTATCGGATTCAGGGAGGAGGAAGGGGACGCTTTTGATTTAGGATTATCGATGATTCCCTAATCACGACCTTTTAAGTTTCCGCCTACAACGTAAATTACGTAGAAAGAACATTATTATTATCATTAAGTATTACTTCCTGTAGAGGCAATATTCTCTCCCATAAAGAATTGATAAAGTTTGTCCTAACTTCGGATCGTTAACAATGAAATGAAAATTTTCTTAATCTCAGTCGAATAAACACATTAAGATAGTGAATAACTGAAGTGCGTTTAGGCCTACGTTTAGTGATAAATACCGCTACAGCCGAGACGTCAAAAATGAAGCGTCATTCATATCTAAGTACAATACACCTAAAAGTTATCTCTTATCGAAAGACTTCAATAAAACGGACTACACAAAAAAAAAACAAGGAAATACATTCTCCAAGTTATAAATAGGTCGCAGCATAAGCTGACCTATACTAATAGGTCATACCTGATAAGACGAAAGGTGCGCAGAGTACCACGATGAACAAACAAGGTAAAAAGTGGTTGAGGGGGGGCACGAGACCCCTCCGCCACACACGCTGTGAAAGGCCCACTCGGGCCATTGTGGTGGTTAGCAACCCTCTGCAAAAGAGAAAAAAAAACATTAATCATTTGTTAGTCTTGAGGAATTAAAAATTGGTTTGTTTTGTGGTTCCTAAATGGAAGGGCTTTAAACTGTGTGGTCAGTGAAAAATTACCAAACACAACATAAAAATTAAGATAAGCTTTTCAATTAGTTAAATAAATAGGCTTGTACGTCTTACTGGAGCGCTATAGTAACTACACACATCTTTATTTACTATTTAAAGTCATATTTATAAGCCTAAACGGTTCTGTAGATTGACTAAACCAATGTATTAGTACACCAACATTATTACAGTATATACAGTACCTAATATAGTAATTAATGAGGGCAAGGATGATCTGAATACAAAGCTAATAAGAATAATGCTGAATCTAATATAGCTTATAAAAATATTTAAAAATAGGCCCTTATGTAGGTAGGCCAAGGCTACTTTTCACAGACTATTGAAGTCTAAACAGGTGTTATACATCCCCTAATAATATCATTCAAAGCCACTTTGATGGTTTGATATTTCCGCCATAGTGGTTAGCTCTTTATCAACCCATGCAAAAAGACCCTATAATATTTCACAATACGTTCCATAAAGAAAAGGACTCTGGTTTAGGTCCAATGAACACAAAAGATGGTGAATAGGTTTCCCATGCTCCCCACTTCGAAGCGTATGAATTTACCCCTATACTTTATGAGTTTGGTCTTCTCCAATAACACAATGGCCTCACTCCGACTACCCATCTTTATGGTGTCTGAGTTTCCCCCCTTCCTTCCTCTATATTTATGCAAATTCCTCAACTCAACTAGCGAAAATTGACAGGTCGGCCCTGTCAATTCAGTTACTGGGCAACCGGATCAATTCCCCAGAGTGCTTCGGTTCATATTGATTGCGTGTAAAAAGGAGCTGAAACGGTTTCCATATTATAAAGAGAAGTTATTACATTTCCATTCGCTGTTTTTATATACGTGGGTATAAACAGATTTTACACGTTGCTAAGCGTAAAAAATTTAGTGGCAATGACGCAGGATTCCCAGCTAATACGTTTGTGTTGGGTAATTCCGTTTTCAATACAAGAGACAAATGAGGCGAAATGGCGTTACAAGGAATAGCCAAATAAGCCTAACTCTATTTTCTATTTCGCAAATAATAAAGCACATTGAGGGTGGCCCGAGGCACTCTAATAATTCAAACTGGAAGGCTACAACTGCGCATCTCGAGTGACAATTGGAAGAGAGGGAATGGCGACGCGTGATACGGTTCTGTCTATGAGCGACAAAGGCTCTATTCGAGCGACTCAATGACGAAACCCTGGCGACAAATTCCCGCTCTTTTCCATTGGCAATACATACACTAACGAATCAATAGTTGGCAGAAGGTCTTAAATTTAGATTCAGAAGAATTAAAAGGGAACGCAATTTGGTACAGACCTACACACGGGGGAGGACGTATACTCCCAATTACGGAACGTAGTTCTTCCCATCGAATTAGCGTCATCCACGAGTCTCCTGGCCTTTGACAATGAGAGACGAATATTCACAATATAAGTGGACAAACTGAACTGATTCGATCCTACATGTACAAATTATATACGGTTTATATCAACATTCGACTCTTAACTATAAAAATTAACTTTAATTACTGGAATTTATCCGCATATTTTACCAGTAACTTATAAATAGGATTTTTAATCTAAATTTCTATAATTTCTATAATCATCGCAATTTAATTATATTATAGTTTGTTGATATTTTTGCCAGCCACTGTAGCCTACATCCTAGTTTACCATAGGTTACCAAAGTCGAGACACACTAGGCAATAAAATAGATAGGTGTGGTCCAGTGGTAGGTCACTGATTCTACACAAAGGTTTATACGATACCCTTCATTTTCCTTAACAGCTTCTTTCAAAAGCTATAAAATGGTAAATTACACGATTCAACCTAGGCCCTACGGTACAGTGCGTACTCTATGCATAGAGTATAGGCGTATATTGAATACAAAATTAAAACTGCTTAAAAAAAGATTGTAGATCTAGATCTCAAAAATGTGCGAATTAAAAATATTTACACCCTATACGCTGAAATTCTGCCAAAACTTTAGCTTAAGGGGTTGGTTGAAAAAAGCAAATTTAAAAACTAAATACTCAACCTACTATTACAAAACGGACTACACACACAAACACAAATACACACACACACACACAGTTAGTTGACTACAGGCCTCATTCACTACTTATGCCACTAACCTAGATAGTTGCTTAATCTACTGTAGCTATATCAGTAATCTCATATACTGAAAATCTAGCCAAGACGAGTCTGCTCCTATACACTTATGTTCCGAGACAGTCTTGTATGTTTAGTAAAGCAATTAATACGACAAACACAATTGTTTGTTCGCAACCAAAATTTCAATTCCGAGTGAACCTCTCTCTCCCTCTATATTATATCATCCAAAATGACAATTGGCGCACATCCGTCAAAAGCAAGGATTCGCTCATTGCCGCTGAACCCCAAATTCTAAACCGAAACGCTGACAGCGTCAATCAAGAGAGATTTGAAGATCAGACGAGTCAATCCCAATCATTGATCTCCGCGCCGGAGGAAACCGACAAGGAAATCTTCCGTTCGTCACGTTGTTTGCATTGTTGGAAGCACACTGATTTATTTCCTTTTAACAGTATATAGCGGTCTATTACGCCTTCGGGGCTCTAAATGGCCCAGTACGAAAGGATAAAATTTAAAACATAGCTTATAGGAAATCTAAAATGTGGCTAAAAAGAATTTCAAATACGCTGCATCATTTTGACTCTTCAATAACCTATCTATTAGCCTAAAGGGCCTATATAAGGTTCCGTTATACTATAACTGATGCAGCTCTTCTTTAAACCCTACTATGGTGATTTTACAACCAGCACCACACCCTTTACCCCTTCCGACTAAATAGAAAAGAAGAGATACAGAGAAATAAATGTTTTATGAACATTCTTGCAGTGTTTCATACGTTGAGTAAGTATCGCATCAAGGAAAGAGAGAGAGAGCCGAGATAGTATAGAGGGAGAGAGATATGCTCCTCCAACTCTTTATTACTGTCTCATCTTTCCTCCATACAGTAATGCAGAGTGCAAAGAGAATCCAATTAAACTTCATTTGTTCCTCTTTGGGTGCCAGACACGCTTCGGGACCAACTTGCCTCCAGGCGATACTGGAACAAGAATTCCATATTGCGATGGGAATAGGGCCTACGATGGCTAATAGAAGTTTAGATCAAATCTGTTATAGCTGTCGGCCAAGAATATAAACGTATTAGCCTAGGAGCAGCGAGTGGTTAAAATGACTAATTATTCTTAGAATAGCGATATAAAAACTATATTGCAATTGCAATCTCAACGAAAGTTGCATATAGCCAAAACCCCTTTAGATTATTTATTTTTATTATTAGGGTTCATTATAAGGTTTAAGGGACCCTCATCTCCTCTCATTCAAAACATGATGGAACATTTTTGACGCCATTAGGTCGGGCAAATAGAGAGCGCGTACACGTAGAAAAAAACGCAAAACGCGATGTCACAACAATAATTAACCTATCTACTTTTTTTTATACGTTTCAAACGTGAAGTACAAATAATTACGTTTAACGGCCTTTTTATATGGCCTCTTATTACGCGTTAGACGGTGAGGAAAAACGAGCATAATTTTCATGCCTCAACATTTTCTATAAAATAAGTAAAAATCCTCCTTCGTGTCTATGATAAAGGAGGAATAAATTCAGAAATGGAGGGTTATGCGTTTGGTTCTCCATTTACTTGACGGAAGAAATGTTCTCGCAGGAATTTACGTCTGTCTTTCCATTTTATTGGGTTTTATAACTCCGAAAATAAAGTTCAGTGCGAGGTTTCGTTCGAAAAAAAGAGACCGAGTCCAACCAGGATTTTTACCGATAGGACAATACCTATGTATTGATCGCGTTAGGTTTAGTTTAAATGGGACCCATAAAATTAACGTGTCCCCTCTTGCTTTATTGTTTTAAGACTCCACGGACTACGTGGGATACTAATACCTATACGTGTTCTATATATATATATCCCAAAATACAGAGTCTCGAGTAATAAAAGTGTCTTAATCAAACCAGGTGTATAAAATTATAATCCCGATTTGATTTCCAAACAAAAAAAATAAATAAATAAAAAAAATAAAATAAAAAAAAATATATTCCAAAAACCTTTTTCTAAAAAATAATGCAAGCAGGGTGGGGACAATGCAGTGAATGAAGCCCATTCAGTTTGCACAAGCAAATAATTGTACATCTCTCCAAAACAAACTCTTACTAATTCGTACAAACCATAAAAAGAAAAAAAAAATTATATATATATATATATGAAGAAAACCTATCGAAGTTTGGAATCTTGAACCCTGATCTGATCCTCGCAATAACTCTGCCCTGGAATAGTCGGAGACAATAGCCGATAGTGTCACTTATGGGCTTCGGGCGAAGTTTCTCAAGATAAAGAAGAAAACTATGTAGATTTCCAGGAATAAAAGATTAAAAAATGAGATTCTCGTTTGATATAAAAAAGAAAATACAGGAAAAAAAGTTAAAATTAAAGTGTTAAACGAAATCAAAACTTAATTAAATAAATACTCGATAGAATATCGTTTTCACAGCAGTCATATGAAACCGCCCACATTATATATATATTTTTTTTTTTATAATCCATCTACAGTCGACTGAAAAAGTAGTGTTGTAAAACTTGTTCCTTACCGATAAATATTGGCAAGAACCAATTTCAGGACAATTTTTTTTTTAAACCGAAAGCACAATACGGTAATTTAGGCTAGACAACTACAGTGGTGTACATTCCAAGTTTGCACCTCCACGTGGCTATAACCGTATTAAACTAATTCGACAAGGCCTATAAACCATTCCCGTAAGGTCATAATACATATTACGTGTGAATAATTATTATTTTGATAAAGAGAAAGGAAAAGAAAAATTTATCCCTCTCAGTTGTAAAAGATTTACAATGTTAATATATATATATTATTTTTTTTTAATGAAAAATACTGATAATAAATAAAGTCTTGTCATTTTTATAGGTGCAATAAAATATACTCGCCTACCATTCCCTCAATGAATAGGACTCGCTCATTTTTACATAGGCTGTAATGGTTAAAATCGCCTAAGGCCTACTATAAATATGTCCGATAACCAATAGGCTCGTGTTTTACGATTTTTTGACTTAATGCGTTCGTGCGAGAGGTTAGATTCCCAATTTAAAATTAGCGTCTTAAATATACGCAATAGTGGGAATAATTTGATAAATACGAAATGTATTTACGTTACTGACCGAGCTACCATCAATAACCCTCGTCGTTACTGGCGAGATATTTGTATTTTTTTTTTTTTTAACGCTATCTCGTGTGTTTATAACGTTACAGTTTGGTACGATAATCTTTCCAATGGTCTTTGTCTACAAAAGGCCCTTTTATTACCATCCGATTTACCTTCCAAACTTGAACCAATCAGAAGCATATTCTTTTCTTAAAAACAAAAAAAATTATTTAATTTATTCAGCCACAAAAAAAAAAAAAAAGTT
Organism: Bathynomus jamesi; assembly: GCA_023014485.1. Taxonomy (NCBI): domain Eukaryota; kingdom Metazoa; phylum Arthropoda; class Malacostraca; order Isopoda; family Cirolanidae; genus Bathynomus; species Bathynomus jamesi. The sequence continues at coordinate 578,124 of JAJOZX010001344.1, forward strand.
CGCCGCGATAAGCTTTACTGTGACCGGCGTTGATCGGGTCCCTCGCCAGGAGTGACATTGCGGGTATCAGTACCAAGTGAGGTATCATGGGAGTGACAAGAAGAGTCTCGTTAAAGACTTCTTTCCTCGTAAAAATGTTTGTCGGCGATCAGACTTAATACGTACGCCCTTACTCCTTATCCACTTGGTACCTAATTAAAAAAAAAGTGGGCAGTAGGGGGAGTGTGGGTCATCTAGTAGTTACATAAACTACAAAATCAACACCAAATTCAAATGGGATAAAAAAAAAAAATTTTTTTATCATCATCAATTTCAGGTGACTTCAAAGTAGTAGTTTCGTATCACGTCTTCAATAAATTTTACACGAGCACGAATAAAAATGCACTAATGGAGTACACCAAAACACTTTACTAATAGGACCTATGTTCACCTAATTCTCTATTAAATAAATTAAATGGCCTATGCCTAAAACTGGATTCAGGTATCCAACCAATATAAGAGTTAAGGCCAAAGGACCTACTTAATGTAAAGGTAAGAAAGTTTATAAATTTTGCGCAGATTATAAAGCCAACCACAGGATAGTTCATAATTTTTGGAAACCTTTGACGTATATATATATAAGGGATGTTATGGATGCCATTTGATATCCGCCGATGCGGATGTCACATGTGGTTGGATGGTAGATTCTGGTGTCCTTGTTCGGCTGTTTACACAAATCAAGTATATGTCCTAGTCTAAGTTTCCTTTAGTCTTACAAGTTCATTATAAAAATGTATAAAATCTTAATTATATCTATTATGATATATCTAGTAGATTTCGGCCTGTAAAGCGTGCACGATTTACAGCATCTGTATTTAATAATGAAATTATACTCATCTATGAAAACTGTATACATTTGTAAATAAAAATAAATATACAAGTCGAATTTAAGCTAGCTCCAGAGGTGGTTTGTATATTAGGGGTGGAGTAAAAATGCGGCTAAGCCAGAATTTTGTTTCGGCTTGCCCGGAAAAGATGACTGCTTCAGTTTAGGAGCACGATACAAATTACACCATTAACCGTAGCAAATTTAGATTTACGCTCAATGATATTAATTTGATACATTACTCGTAAATATTTCTGCACAATATCCCACATCAAGTTCTGATCGGAAATACTTCGTTTCCAAAGACACTAAAACAGCCTCAATGTCAGTTGTCAGAAAATCTACTCCCGGTAAGGCTGCGCAATACGAGACTTAAGAATAATCTCCGTTCAATGAATAAGCAAATGAATGAGAATGAATTTACTAAATTGAGAAAAGAAGAGGCAAAAGTAACAAAGAAAGAAATGAGGTCAAACAAGGCAAAAATATGAAGCAGCAAGAACGCGAAAATGCAAAACGTTGTCTAACTTACTGCAGAAACGCTGGCCCTGCATCATTTAACCATTTACTCGCGTAGAGGACATGGTATCCATGGGCTTAATGGCCAAACGTTGCGCCTCAGTACCGGTTAAATAAGGTACCTTTATTATAGCAACCTCATATGCAGTCAATAAGTTCGTGGAATTGATGATAAACAAAGAGAGACTTCCGCGAATTTATTGATTGTACCCTCGAGTATGACGGTATCTCCAAAGCCATCAAACCACCTATGCAACCTCGCAAAGTTGCCGTTAACAACAGATATATGGTCCAACCTGTCGACCGGGAGTTTTATTGCCGAGCTTAACGTGCCAAGGAATAACAAAACACTTCAAACAAGTGAATTCGGTCTTATGTGCTGAAAAACTTGATAAGCGCCATACTGGCTAATACATTTCGGAAAATTTTGATGCACTGCTTACACATTTACAAATGCACGAGGTCAAGGTTCATGCTGTGATGCATCTCCCATCCTAAAAACGCAAAGTGGCTAAAACTCATTAAAATGGTAATATAACATCTATACACACACAAAATGAAAAGCAATTCCTTGTGGGTGTGCATCATTTACTTATTTCATGTGTTAATCGTCAAATTCATCATATATATAAATTTTTTTTTTTCCTTACAATTTCGCATTTGTGAAATGAATAAAGGGAATTTTCTTGAAATGGACTCGAGACATGCATGCAATTCCCTCGAAGGAACACCACCACCAGACGCTCTCAGTGAATAAAATGAAAGTTTGTACATACAGTTTTTGATATTCACAAAAAGCGTAATTCAGGATGCGACATCATATAATTTATTAAATTATTCATACAGTAGACAAGAGAAACGTCTTGCCCAACAACGCAACCTCATCTTGTGTAACAAATTTCTTCCCCAACAATTCTATAGAACCATATACATACATATACATATATATATATACATACATATACAGGGCGTCCCAAAAAAATGTGTACACACTTTAAATAATTATAAAGGCAGTGTTATTAAAATACATTTCATTTTCAAAATGTAATAGAATCTACAGACATTATTTAATTTTGTCAACGCCTGTTTTCAAACTGACGTCCGTTCTGGTCCAGGCACTGCTGATAACGCGAAGCAATGGAATCGCAAACATCACGAAACATTTCGTTTGGTATTTGTGTGCATTCTCGTTCAATGGCTGCTCTCAATTCAGCGACTGTTGCAGGTTTTATAGCGTAGACTTTGTCTTTTAAGTATCCCCATAAAAAAAAGTCTAGTGGTGTGAGGTCTGGTGAACGCAGAGGGTATTCTACGAAACCCCTTCGTCCAATCCACATCCACATCGTGCAAAGTACCACTCGCAATACTCCACTCTTCGGTCCGGATCTTCATTAATAGCATGGACTAATCTTGGAATGTAACTTTTCCATTGACAGCGCTTCAAAATGCGTTGGACAGATGATTCTGAAATTCCTACCTCACGACTCGCTTGCCGCACAGATTTTCTTGGACTTTGGTGATACGTTTCCAGTACTCTTTCTTGCTTTGTGGGGCTTGTCGATGTCCGTGGTCTTCCGGAACGCTTCTTGTGGACATTCTGAACAGTTCCATCGGCTTCAAACTTATCTCTAATTCGAGTGCTGGTAAGTCGCGTTGGTGGATCTGTTTGAAACTCCCTCCTAAACTGTCTTTGCACTTCAACTGCGTTTTCACACTTCCAGTAGCATTTTAGAATGAATTTCCTTTGTTCAAAGCTTAGTCTGACTGCCATTATTAATTCTAATGGGTTTAACTTGGAGAGAAAGAAACATCAATTGAGCTATCAGCTGTTAAAGTGTGTATACATTTTTTTGGGACGCCCTGTATATACATTTAACTGCAAAGAACACGCAGTATAAACAACGTAAAGAACGACGCTTGTATAGGAGATATTCCGCGCAAGACGAGAGAGAGAGAACGAAACAAATGAAAAAATGAGGTAACCACCCGGGATCTTCCGATTGCCGGTCAGATGCGATACCATTACACCATGGGGCCTCACTCTTCCAAATGCCGTAATTCTTCTACATACTCGCGAGTATGTAGAAGAATTACGGCATTTGGAAGAGTGAGCCCATGGTGTAATGGTATCGCATCTGACCGGCAATCGGAAGATCCCGGGTTCGATTCCCAGGTGGTTACCTCATTTTTTCATTTGTTTCGTTCTCTCTCTCTCGTCTTGCGCGGAATATCTCCTATACAAGCGTCGTTCTTTACGTTATACATATATATATATATATATATTATATATGGTGGGGGAAAAAAAGGGAGACCTCGAACTTTGGCTGTAAAATCCAAAGTTATGGTCAGATTTTAATATTTTTTTCACACCCCACAAGTACATAAATTTCCTATAAAGTGAGCGGATTTCAAAGAGAACTAAAGAAAATCATGGATTTATTGAACATTTCTTATGCTACTGGAAATTCTCCATTTGCACTACTACCTAAAAGTTACAAAGTACTCGCATATGGTGCTACCTTGATGTTAAAAAAACTGCTCGATATGTTTACCACGAACTTCTACAACCTTTTTCAGTCTAGGACGGAACTCGTCTATGGCTTTATTGATTTGTTCTTGTGGTAGCTCATCCCATTTTTCCTGAAGCTGTCGTAAATGAGCGACATTTCTTACTTTGACCCGATAAATTCTCTAACAATTTTTCCCAAAGGCCATAATCGACAGGATTTAAATGAGGACTGTTTGGTGGCCAAATTTAATACCGCTACCTGGTATTCTTTTGATATCTCCCGTTTTATCGATTTTCTTGAGAAGCTCGTCCAAACCTGCAGTTGGCTTACGTTAATTAATATCGCTTTAATTATCAACTTGAACCTATGATTAGCGAGATTTTTCTGGAATATTCGCCATAAATCCAATTTCTCAGCTGAAATGCTAAAAGATGGCATACAAACTATAAAATTACCTAGTAATAACATACTAAAATTTCATCTCAAGCATTTGCCGAGATATGAAGGATTTAAAAGGTCTCCCCTTCTTTTTTTTTTTTTGCCGACCCGACAATGTAGTTGTAGTGTAAATGGAGAATTTCCAGCGGCATAAAGAAGTGGTCAATAAATCTGTAATTTCCATTAGTTTTCTTTGAAATCCGTTCACCGTATATGAAATTTACTTTGTAGGGTGTAGAAAAAATATTGAAATCAGACCATAACTTTGGATTTTACAAATATATATATAAGTTCGAGACTTAGGTTAAAAAAAAAAAAAAAAAATTGTAGGCGGAGCATACAAATTTATAAAGAAAAGCTACCAGAGTTTTAGCACTTTGCCACTCTTGTCTAAATCCGTTCTGAACGAATTCAAAACAGGATCAAGGAAAAAAAGGCCCTGGCTAATGTTGAAATTACAAATAATTTCAATATTAGCCAATGCTTTTTTTCGCTAGACCCAGTTTTGAATTCGTTCAGAACGGATTTAGACAAGAGTGGCAAAGTGCTACAACTCTGGTAGCTTTTCCTTATAAATTTGTATGCTCCGCCTACAATTTTTATTTTTCTATTTTTTTTGTGACCTATATATAGTCTCGAATTTATTTATTTCAGTGTTCCTGAGGATGTCATTAGACGAAAGCGCTTGAGCACCATTCTGTGTTTCCTTTTTCCTTCGTGGTTATTTTCATCATAAATATTATTCACGTGTTACTCTCGTGAAATAATTTTCACAAACTTTTTTCCGCGCGCCGTTTCCTTCGCTCGGAATTCAGGCTTGTACGTAGCCCTACCACTAGAATCGGCTCGGTAAAGATCATTGCTTCTTTAACTTTCCAGTTTCTATCTCAAATAGCCAGGTACACCCGGCTCATTCATATCTTAAATTGTCCTGAGCCTGGCGTCTAGTAGTCTTCGAAACATTTCCAGAACACCGTTCGTGTTCCAAATCTTAGTCTTGGCCCACCGACGACAAAACTTTTCCTTCAGGGATGTTCCTCGTTTAGCCTTCAGTTTGAGAACACTATACAGTATTATACACATTCTGCCTTTCCTATTTCCCATTGTTGTTTGGATGGTTATAGCGTTTAATTTGTAACTGGAAACTACTATCTATTTTCAGTGTAAATTATAGTGTACCTCTCTTCTTCTGTCCAACGTATATATATTTGCATAATCTTTCCCAGTAGTTCAGTTCTTTGAATCCACTGAGCCTGGCAGTAAACGTGATGCTCATTACTAATGTTGAAAACAAATTTCATTTTTACACGGATGCGACCGTAAGACTGAGCACAATATTCTAGTTTTGGCATGATCAATGTTTTCGGCAAGGGAACCATTAACATTTATTGGCCCTTCTTTTAAAAGTTCTCGGTATCTGTCTCACTTTCTCAGTTTTTACTTTATTGCTACATTGTTCTGCCTCTCATTATGATTCCTACATCTTTTGCTTTCGAACTTCTCTGAATTAGCTATTCAGGTCGGGCAGAGTAGTCCACAAACTTTAGTTCATCGCTTTTTTTTTTTTTTTATTAAGAGCCGAGAAATTTCAGTGTCAAATTTCATATTATTTGCCTCCTCACGTTTTGTAACATGCTGTTTGCGTCCGCTTGTAAAGATTCTAAACCACCCGAGCTGCAAGCTGTTCGTACCCTAAAATGAGCGTATAGGCGGAATGGTGGTCTTGTAAAAAGATGTTTAAGTGAAAGTATGAAGCGTCAAACTGAATGCATCGATGACTACATACTACTATAGTGGTGCTCGTAAGTATTCGTACAGAGAAATATTTGTTATTTCCCCTTATCTTTTGTATCATGCATAGAGAGATAGTTCTGAATAGTTTCCGGTTCGTTTGGAAAATTAACAAAAAAATTAATTTAACTCCAATATATGTACAAGTAAAATATCAAAGAATGACTGAAAAAAAATTTAAAGTGCAAAAGTTTTCGTACATTTACTTACAAAATTCTTTAATACTGTGTGTGTCCACCTTTTGATTGGTTTTGGGTATCTTTCTACAAGTATTCTCTCGGTAGAAATTTTAGCCCATTCTTCTAAAGAAAAATGTTGCAAGTCATTCAGATTCGAAGGGTTTATCTTGCAAACACCTTTTTTCAAATCAAACCATAAATTCTCGATTAAATTGAGATGTGGGTTTTGACTGGGCAACTCGAGAAGCTTGAAATGCTTTTGAAGCTATTTCATGGTACTCTTACTTTTAAGTTTTGAATCAGTTTCTTGTTGCAGCACCTAATTACGACCCATTCGCAACTCTCGAACTGAAGGTAGTACAGTTTCTTCTAAAATTTCCTGTTACTTCTTCGAATTCAAAATTTTATTAATGACAAGCTTTCCTGGACCAGAAGCACTGAAGCATCTCTAAAGAAGCAAACTACCACCAGTCCACCACCATGTATAACCGTAAGAATAATTACCCCCTCCTCTCTAAATGAAGCATTTGATTTTCGCCAAACATACATACGAAACCGTCGCTCGTTCACGAATAATTTAATTTTGATCTCGTCTGTCCAGAACATTTTTCCAGAATGCAAATCCATCATTTTGATGATCCTGGATGTACTTTAAACGAGCTTATTTGTACGTTTCTCGTAGCAGAGGTTTTCTTCGTGCAACTCTTCCATACAGACCATTCTTTCTCGATGTACGAAGTACACTAGAGGGATGGACATCGAAATTAGTCCTAATGTTAGGGAAATATCACCTGCAGTCAACTTGTGGATTCGCAGTAACTACTTTCAATCCGTTTAACTGTAACGTTCTTAAATCTTGCACACCTTGGTACAGTTTCGATTGCTCCAAAACCTTTTCATTCCTTTATAACTGCAGCAACCGTCGTAAATGGAATGCGAAGTTCTCTCTTATCTTCTTATAACTCTTTCCAGATTTGTGCGCAGCAATAACAAATTCCAAGATCTGAAGACAGCTCTATCACGACGACCCACTGCTTACTAATGGTTTGTACAGTAATCATTCTTCCATGAAGATTCACAGAAAGTTCTGGAATTCGGAATTGCCAACAGTATCAATCAATAAACAGCCAACTAATAAAAAATTTAAATTAAAGCCTAAATGTAAACAAAAGATAATTTTGTAAATAAAAGTACGAAAACGTTTGCATTTTACCTTTTTTATTTTCCTCAAATTCTTTGATGTTTTACATGTTTGCGTTAAACTAATTTTTTTTATTTGTTAAATTTCATAACTGTCCTATGCATGGTACATTTTAATAAGGCGAATATAACCGAAACATTCCTCTGTACGAATACTTATTAGCGCCACTGTGTGTACGTGTGTGTGTGTGTGTGTGTGCATTTTTAAAACTTTTTCGTTTCAACAAATGATGGCCCTCTCGGCAGCATCCTGCCTCATTTGGGGAATTTGTTGAAGGGAATCGTTTCCTACTCTCACAGCCAGTTACATATGGCTAATCAGGGACTTTACACAGGAACCTGTCGAGATAAGTCTTGAAATTATTCAGGTTAATGTATTGGAGGTCTCTCAGTTCTTTTGGCAGCCCGTTAAAGAGTTTTGGGCCTTGTACGCGGACTACTTCCCACCTTCGTTTTAATGGTCGCTGTTCCACCGCAGCTGGAATAGTTGTACAAAATCTATCAGTTATCTTGCTTCAGTGTGTTTTCACTTCGTTTCCAACATTTGGGACATCATACCGTTCTATTATCTCTCATGTACATGACTCCAGATTCCTGGGATCATTGCTCCAGTAAATTTGACCATGAGAAAAAGTAAATTTGGGTTTGGGTTTTGTTCATCCGCTAGACGTTATGCAATTTTTTTGCGTATACGTTCTTGTACAAACCAATTTTTTTAAATTACAAATTTAGTTATTTTAAGTTTAGTTCGTAATTCCACATTTAACAATTATTTTTATTTTTTGTTAAGCTTCAATGTTTTGATAATTAAAATTTTATTAAAACGTATATTTTTTTAATATAAAATTATCAGGATTGGACTATGTTCCATTGATCTCGGCCAGGTTTGATAAATTGGACAGATAATTACTTGTGCGGTTTTAAGTAATCGACCATGACTCTAGAATTGAAAAGTTTAGTTAAGTTTAAACTTACTTTTACTTACTTTAACTTAGTAAAAGTAAGGAAGAGTAAGTAAAAGTAGGTAAGTTTAAAGCACTTACTTTTACTTACTTTCATTGTACTATATTTACTTACTTTTACTCACTTTTACCATACTATTAGTGATGTTAAAAAACCGTTTTTTTTATGTCCATGTTGTTTTTTTTGTCGTTTTTTTTGTTTTTTATTGTTTTTTTTGTTTTTTTCGTTTTTTTTAATAATTAATATAGATATTGCCAATTTAATTATAAGGTATACTTTTGCAATGATATATATTATAAAAATAAATAAATAATAAAAATAGGCCATATGGTACCAGTATAGAATGCCCTTTTCAGCCTATTTACAGAAAAAACTGGCCTCTTTCTTGCACTGAAAGTCTTGTATCTTGAGATCCGTTAAACTTGCGAGAACACTGGCTGGGAGCTGACTGCCCATTGTCCAACCTTTCCAGGACTCTCCCATCCATGCCTCGGATTTTGAATCTCCCACTTAACTATCCTTTAGACCCGCGATGACATATTTTCCCCCCCGAGACCATCCATATATATACATACACATACACCCATATACATATATACCAATATATACATACATACTTATATACACATATTTATATCTATTATATACCCCATACATACACATACATCCAGAATTCCAGATACATACGCACGCATACTCACATATATACCTACACAAACTCATACACCTCTATTTCGCCCTTTCATTACCTCCGAGATCATTTAGCACATACAGTAATATCCATACAGCCAAAAGAAACTGATTAAGCACAGACAGAGCAGCAAAGCTTGTATTTATATCCCAAAATGCAAAATTCCAAGAAAGTGAAGTAAAACATGGTGCTACATTGGCTTCGTCAACATCCAAATCTGCAATAAGTACCAGTACCTGTGATATTGAAACTATATGCTCTAATCAATCTAGTGATAATGATTCTTCAATGGAAATAGAATCAGATAATGAAAGTTAAACAGCATTAGGTTAACACAAAGGTTAAAGAAAGAGATGAATATTTTTATTTTTTTATTTTTCTATTTGGAATATATATATACACACACTGGTATTCTTGCCAATCACAATTATATATATTGTTTTATACCAGTATTATGTATTTTTTATTTTGTATATTATACCAGTACCTGTGATATTGAAACTAGCATATATGCTCTACCCAATCTAGTGATGATTCTTCCATGGAAATGAAGGTTAAAACAACATTAGGTTAACAAAAGGTTAAAAAAAGGTGAATATTTTCCTTTTCTATCTGGAATATATATACTGGTACTCTTGCCAATCACAATTATGTATATTGTTTGAAACGAGGAAGAATGTTTTATGTTCTAGTTAAAAAATATATATACCGTACATATAAAAAAATGAGGTTTGTTTTTCCTTTCTATTATATACTTTTTGCGTGATTCAATTTTTCTAAAAGATGACTATATAGTATATATACTAGGTATAACCGTATAAGCATGGTAGTATAGTAAAATAGGTAATACTAATATACTTATTAGATTAAAGGAAGAAAAATATGGAATAAGTTTAAAACAATAAAAAACAAAAAAACAAAAAAACAGACTACCTTCGTTTTAAACAAAAAAAACGACAAAAAAAACAAAAAAAACGACAATAAAAAACGACTCACATCACTACATACTATATTTACTAACTTTCTTATTTTGTATTTTTTCAGGTAGTCAATAATCAATAATGGATCCTAATATTGATGAAGTTGGAGAGAAAAGTGAGGGTGTTAAAAGGGGTTACTTTTGTGGTCAATGCAAGAACAAATATTCAAAGAAGCAAAACTGGGAGGAACATTTTAATTCCAAAAAAAATATTTGTTACAATACAAGAGGTCCCAGAGTTTGGGCCCACAGCTTAGATATTGCAGTAAAGAAATACCAGGATGAAGTGCAGCAAAGAGATACGGCAAAGCAGTCATTTAGTTTGTTCACAAAATGTGCTAGTGCTAGACCTCAGAAAAATGAACCAACTTCATCAATTGCTAATCTAGAAAATGAAACTTTTTCACTAGATGTTTCACAGACTGAAGAAAGTGCTTCTCCTCCACCTAAGAAACAAAAGGTAAGTGAGGAATCTGCGCATCAGACTAACAAAACTGCTTTAGAGGAATTTGAAAATTCCCAAATCCAGAAGACATTGAATGCAATTTTGCGCCTAACAAAAGAAACTCACCAAGCTGTTGTGGTTAATAAAGAGGAGTCAAAATATGCCTTCACGTTCAAGTGTTGCATCCAAATCTAATAAAGCAAAAAGCAACAAATTTGACATTTCCATAGCCCATTTAAGCAAGTGTAAATCAATACAAGAAATCCTGAACAATGATTTGATCAAATCTACATTCAAATTGGTGGAAAAGAAGGATCTAGGGCATGCTGATGATTCGTTTTCAGTACCAAGTGATATAATGGAAAACATTGCAAATAGTGACACTAATATGCCTGATGTAGATATAGCTGTTGAGGATGATGATGAAGATATTGATGATGCTTCTGATGATAAATAAATAAACTTAAGGCGAGTTATAAACTGTACATTATTGTATTATTATGTTTAGCTAAAACAATTTGTAATTGGTATGTCGTCAATTCAAGAGTTTACTATCATTAACCTATCTAGTGGTGTAAGGGGAAAAAAAGTAAATTCAGAGCTGTGCTCCAGTAAATTTTTTCAAATCTGGAGTCATGCCCATGTACCAGTATATTATGTATCGTTCACGTCTTTCCAAGGAGAAGATTTTCAAGAATTGTAATCGTGACCAGTTATTTCAATCAATTTCCTCGATCTTACACACATTGAAGTCCTTTGTATGGCTTCTATGTTTGCAATGTCTCTTTTTACTGTATGGGCTTGCGAGTATTGAGCAATACCTTATTATTGGCATAACTAAACTCTTCCATAATTTTAGTATGTTTGCTTTTCTGCTGTGGAAGCTCTTTCAGACAATTCCCATTTTATTCTAGCTGTTATACTGTTATAGTTTTCTTTGAATTCTACATCCGAAGACATTATAACTCCAAGATACCCGACTTGTGGGTTTGTTGGTATCTGTTCGGCATGTATGGTTCTCAGTGTTGGGCACTAAAGCGTTAATCCGATAACAGTTAATTAACGAAGTTAACTTTTTTTAACGGACTATTAACGGAAGTTAATTTCCATTTATCGTTATCGGACCAGTTAACTTCCGATAACTCAATATTTAGTCTGTTAAAGTCCGTTAACAAGTTAACTGCGAGGAGTCATTCACGGAAGATCACTGCTCCGCGAATGAATTCAAACCGCCATAACTTCAGTCTGCCAATTCCGTCCTCTGCCGCAGTGGAACGGCTCTTCTCTCTCGGCAAGGACATCCTGAGGCCCAAGAGATAAAGACTGGCAGTTGGGCCTAACTTTGAGAAGTTGGTCTTTCTGAAGGGCAACCAGCACATTGTGTCATAGTCTAATAAATGTGCCTAAAATTTAATTTTACCTTTCCGTTCCCGCCATAATAATTCTCTGGTAAATTAAAATTTAGTTAATGGTTAGTAGTTACAAGGGTTTCAAAACATGTAATCAGTACATTTTTTATTAAAAAAAAAAAGTTATTAAGCAAAAAAGTTGCAAAACTTGATAAAAATACAGTTAAATACCTATTTATTGTTGGATTTGGCATAAACAAACATTTTCTATGGGTTTTAAAGCTTGTTTCCTTGATTTTTTTTAAATGTTAGTAAAGAAATAGTTATCGTTAACGGATTATCGTTAACTTCCGTTAACTTTGTAGTAAAATTATCGGATTATCGTTATCGGAGTTAAAAATTGGGGTTAACGGATTATCGTTATCGAAGTTAACTTTTTGGTTAACGGTGCCCACCACTGATGGTTCTGTACTCTTTATTCTGTAGCTCCTTATTGTTACCATATCGTATGAGCTGGCGTCTTCCTTCGCTCAATTCCATACTGTTGTCCTCCGCCCACCTGAAAAATGTTCCGTTACCTTCATTTGATATTTCTTTGCATTGCCTATCTTTGTTCGTCCGCGAATCACAATACAACACGTGCCTTTAATATCTGTCTAAAATCATTATCATAAACAAAGCTGATGACTTCCGTGTTTTCAGATTTAATTCCATTTACTAATACCCTGTTCTTTGGGTCAGAAAATTAGATATCCATCGTCCCAGTTTTCCAGTAATTCCTGTATTCTTAAGTGTGTGTGCTATCTCAATCATACTTATCGAAGACTTTAGCAAAATCAGTTTATATTAAGTTATATTTAGAAACAATCTGAAACTGGAATTTTCACAAAAATGGGAGAAAATCTTTCATCGAGCAAGTGCCCTCAAGTGATGACAGCATTTTCATCGAACTTTCATGCTTGATGAAAAACTTTTCGTGGAACTGATTCCTCGAAATTAATTTAATCGAACTGGATGGCACCATCTATTTAAGTATATGCCAATTAAATTCCATTCCAGTTTATTTTCATTAGCAGAGTGTAATTACATGCATATCTTTAAGTTGCTGTTAGTATGTTCTTGCTTAAGTTTTAAGATTAGATACATTAGAAATAAATTTACCTTACCTCAGTGGGATTCGAACCGATGCCGCTGAAGATTCGAATTTGCGAGCCGCCCCGTTACTCACTCCACCATGAACATAAGCTATAGCGTGTGTGTTATATATATATCGCACTGGATGCAGTATGTATATTTTAATATACTCTATGTACACTGTTCATTTATTTATTAATCTATACTATAATAAGAGAGCTGTCCGTCTGTCTGTCCGTCACACTTTCAGAAATTGTTAGAAAAAATTGAGAAAAAAAATTCAGAAATTGTAAAAAAAAATTCAGAAATTGTATTACGGGCGGAAATGTGAAGCTCAAGATTTTCATGACTGTTCTTTTCTGTAGTTTAGGAATGGGGGAAGGGTGAGGGTGGGGTGGGGGTAATGGGGGAGTGGGTTAGCCCCCAAGTTGTATGAATGGGGGTGAGGAGGTTTTGGGAGATACCAGATTCAGAAATGTTGACACAATGTGAAGCTCAAAATTTTCACGGCTGGGTTCTTTTTTTGTAGTTTAGCCTGTCTAACCGTCAGCGAAGTGACGGGAACTGTACTAGTATATAATAATGAAAGACGATTCATCAGGAGTTCCTCACGAGTTACTATTTATGATTTTAAATACAAATTAATTAAGCATCAGGTGTGTTTTGATGACCGACTGTTTATAATCTCTGAAAATTCTAGTATCAGTGTACACTTTCAATACTCTCTCTCTTGAGGGTTTAGTAACTGTGATAGGCATGATTTTCCAGCGCTGAAACCACGTTGGTTTGGAGTGAATAATTTTTCTTGTCGGTAGTAAGCAATTTTCTCTAATTACATATTCAAAGCATTTTATAAGGCGCGAAAAGAGTGCTACTGAGCGATAATTCTTAGGCACTGCTCTGTTTCCTCCTCTGAATAAGGGAATGATGTTTTCGTTATTTAATGGGATTTGTCCGGTGTCGAGTGACTCCTTTCTACAGTACAGTATAGTGGGCAAGGCTATACAAACACGGCATTTCTTCAGAAACACGGCACTCATGGTGTTGAATTGTCTTGCGTTTAAGAGTCTTCACTGTGTCCCCTTCTAAGAATTAAAAACGCATTAAGAAGTCAGATTTGTGCCCGAACTTGTTCTTGAATGACTTATCTATGGTCAAGGAGTTAATCTATTTCAATTTTCAACAAGGGTTTATGGGTGATAAACACGGTTGAATTGTTCCTTTACAATTTCTTTACATTTTTCTCTTCGCAATAATGTAAAAAATATTTTGGATTATTTTGTTTTCTGTTACCTTGTTTTCCTCTTCGTTTGTCTTGTAAACGAAGTTTTAGGTCTATTTCTACTTCGCGTAGTTTCGTTGTAGCAGTTTCTCGGAGACGCTTGCACCGGACCTCCAAATTTGCTAGTTCTTCCCCTAAGTCAGTGGTAGCGAACCTTTTGCTGACGAGTCATTTTTGTTACTTTTGATTTTTTTTTTTTTTAAATTGGGTCGCAATAATTTATTTACTTACTATTTTTAGTGAGAAGCTTCTTGTTGGATTTCAGCTGCTAATGTTTTGATCCAAGGTTTATATTTAGTTGTCTTTAGTCTCACACATGCAGCACTCGTATCTGTGGCCAAGGCGATTCCTAGTGGTGGATTTGACGAAATTCATGGAGGAAAACAACTGTTCACATGAATAAGATGAATCAAACATTGATAGCAGAGCTAATGGTAGCTTTTTCATTGATGCAAAAGAATTAGGTAGAGTTCCATTCTGCAAGAATAAGATTCTCTACTTTTTCTATTGACTGTTGTTCTCTGGTTGCACCCAAAATTGACGACTTCAATTCCTTTTCCTGTAACTTTAGATTAAGATCAATAAATTTAGTCTTCCATACTGCATTTTGTTGGAAGTCAACTAATTCCATATCATACTCAACAACAGACAGATGAATACACTGTTGAATGATATTTGCAATAAAGGCTAAAAATACTCTTTAAATTTGACCTTTTTAATACATAAATCCAAAAAGAAATTATATTAATCGAAATTTGAGGGCTTAAAAAAATTTATTTATGTATAAATGATAAATGCTTATAGTTTAGTCTTAGTTTAGTTAATGATATATATATATATATTTGATTTGATTTTGGAGCTATAATTAATAATTATAGCTCAAATATTGACGTTTCTGAAAAAAATAAATATGCATTTTTAATAAAAACTATATATTAAGTTAGGTAAAGTACTAAAGTTGGGTTAGGTAAGATAAAGTTGCATTAGGTTTATTATGAATGGGCAAGGTAACTGGAGCCATGGAGCCGGCGTTTTTTAATGGCTCCGACTCCGGCTCCACCCAAAAACCACCACTCCACCGGCTCCGACTCCACACCCCCCGTCTAAATGTTCTAATTTTTGTCTCGAGTTTGCTATATTTCCTTTTTTTATTTGTCTTTGGAATAGGTTTCACCAACATTGGTTTAGTTTAGTTTTCTACTATATGTAGTATTTTTTCTGCAGTTTTTCTTCGAAAGGTAATAATTCCCAATCTACTTCCTTTAATTCTGCATATATACTTAATTTGGCCAGTATTTTCTCAGAATTCACATTTAATGCTACAAATATTCCTTTTGTCTCTCTAAGAAGAGTTACGTTTCCTGGTTTTTAACAACTTGTATATCGATCAGGTTATAAATCAAAATATTTTGTTTGCGTCACACCTTTACTTAAATTTTCTTATTTGTCAAAATTAAATCCGAAACGTTCTCTTTTCGAGTAGCTTCACGGATTTCTTGAGTAAATGCACAGAAAATAATATATCGGGGGGTTTAAAATTAAATTGCTTAAAATCGATATTTTCTGGACTAATATACAGTGGTGGCCATAAGTCACGTATCACCCCATCAATTTAAAAAAAAAGAAATTTAACGTAAAAGTAAAATACCAAAACTACTGTAAATGGTAGAAAAGATGTATTTAGAAACTACTCAAGCATACAAAATATACTAATGAATTGCTGTCAGTATTTCGTACATTTACCCTTATTTTTTTTAGCACTTCGGCGATACTTCGTGGCATGGAGTTTACCAGTATTTTGCAATACTCCGGCGTAATTTCCTGCGCCCACACCTTTATGGCTTCAAGCAAATCATTCAATGATGTAGGATTGTGACGGGTAGCTGATTTTTGTATAGTCTGCAAAGGATGTTACTATACTGTTGCTAGTCATTGTCTACGTCTGTTAGCATGATGAATAGGACTGAGGCCAGTACGGTACTGTTCCTTGTAGTACTGAGCTGCGTACTTCCTATTCTGATGATGATATACCTTTGATTTTTACGACTTGCCGACATATGTATGTATGTATGTATGTATGTATGTATGTATGTATAGGGTGTTCCATAAGTCCGGCATCATAGGAAAAATAATAAAAAAAGGCAAAACAAAAGCTTTTACTTACAGAACGTGCTCAATACGTCCACCATTGTTTTCAGTACACAAATTCTAACGTGATACCCAGTCAGCAAGCACACGGTGAATGATGTCAGGAGTAATGGTGTTACATGCCCCAATAATGCACTGCCGCAAATGTTCAACACTCCTAATTTTCTCTGCGTATACCAGCACTTTCAAGTGACCCCAGAGATAAAAATCTAGTGGCGTGAGATCCGGGCTTCTAGCTGGCCATTCCACAGGCCCTCGACGTTCTATCCAATGACCAGGGAATTGTTGGTACGGGTATTCCCTTACTTGGGTGCTGTAATGTGCAGGAGTGCCTTCTTGCTGGAACGATGTTGGGAAATTTCCTTCTTCGTTCAAGACACTGGGAAATGATTCTTCCTTGAGCATACTTAGGTAGGTGCCTCCAGTGACACGTTCATCGAAAAAGAGGGGGCCTATGATGCGATCCTTCCAAATGCCACACCATACCATCACCCGAGATGCACCTTGTTCCTTTGAAGAGGTATACCAGTGAGGGTTGTTTTGAGACCAGTAGCGGGTGTTCTGTCGATTTACCTCACCATTTCCATAAAAAACAGCCTCGTCACTGAACAGAATGGTGGATGGGAAATTGGCATCCCGAGCATAAGAAAAATATAAAAATATGAATTTCTCCTATGATGCCGGACTTATGGGACACCCTGTGTGTGTATATATATATATATATATATATTATATATATATATATATATATATATACATACACACTCTTATGTACGAGTATACACCGGTATGTATATATAATGTTAGTCCGACAGTGATGTCAACTATAATCTCTGATAATACTGTTCAATTTATGTATTATCGGTTACTGAAGTTGGGGTAAACTTCGAAGTGTGGTATAGATGTAGCTCAGGGTATCTGACTTTTGTAACTGTAAATACACAGAGTACTCCTGACCTGACCAAAAAATGGTTCACAACTTCTCTAATTTCAATGGACAGACGCCAATGAGCTTCCCTGAATGAACTTGTGGAAAATCATTTAGGCCTAATTTATTCAAAAGGAAGATAAATGTATGCCACTTCAAACAAGCCTATCATCACCATACATCTTCCGCGATGCCTATACAAGAAATATTTCTTTGTAAAAGGTCCTATAGGTTTGCAGGCATATAAAAGACATTCTGCCTTAGGGCCTGATAGAGCTACAACGAAAAAATAAGGCTCAGTGCCTATTTTAAGAACAAAGCTTACAAACCCATACATTAATAGCCTAATAATAGGACTACCTAAAGCATATGATAACCGAATCTATATAGGATGCACGACTTTATTAACATTTTATACCTCAATGAGTCATGCAAGAATAAATCAAAGGAACTATTAGGTTTTTGTTACCCTATACTTTCCAATCAATAAGAATTCTCACTCGCGCGCCACACGTACGCGCACGGAAATAATAATATATATATATATCTATATATATATATATTATATAATACCGTATATATATATAACCTGTAATTCGAAGCACTGCAACCCTTGCCATTCAGAGGCAGGTACCGTACAAAGCCTGAGGCGTAAAGGGTAATTAAAAGATTGGATCAAAACTTACTTGACCTAGTGAGAAATCTTAAAATTTCCCCATTTCTCAACCCTTTCTCCATTTTCTGGCACAGAAGAACACCAGGTAATTGGGACAAGGGAATTATTGGGGCTGCCCTCGGCCAACCCACATTTCCTTTGGTAATTTCATCATTTTCCAAATTACATTTAATTTCGTTAACGAGATGGCAAACTCACAATTTTATTTATGGGCACTCTTATTCGGTGTATCGTTTGACTTCTTCCCATACGAAATAAACTATAGAAGGACCTTGGGCATATCCAGAGCAAAATTCAGGGAAATAAACAATTTGTTTTAAATTTATAGCCTATTTAGACCCACTTATCTTAAAACAATAAGCATACATTAAGTTCAGTAGCGTGATTCATTTTAATTAAAATGAAATATATTTCTGGCCTCCTATAATCAGTTTTGATGTTCATATAGGCCTAGGCCTACCCACCTCTTATTTAGCTTACGTTGGGGGTACGACAATAAAATAATGTTATTCGGAAAGTTTGCAAGTTTGGAAATTTGAAAAAAAAGTTATTTTCGTTTTTGTTTCACTCAGTAAGTATAAATTGATGATGTTAACGAAAGAGAATTTGGCTGATTTCTTTCCCCATCTCGATTCTCATTACCTCTTGACATCAACCGTCAATTTTTAGAGGAAACCAGAACCTCCCATCCAATAACGATTATTCCTTTCGTAAACCCAACTTGTGGGCGCATCCTTCTCAATTAACCACATTAAAGACATAATGTAATCACATTAAATTACGTGTGCCCAATCTCCCAGCTCCGCAATAGGCCTTACCTCAGCCACTCCCGAAACATTAAATGGGATTACGGGCATTATCTAGTTTATACATAGCATTAAAAAAGCATAAACAGGGAGTTAATTTGGTTTTTGCGTTCCGCAGATTTGTTAAAAGAAAAGCCCATGATTAATGAGAACGATTTTACTCAAATTAAAAGTACACAAGGAAATAAGAAATGCGTAAAACACGTGCCTCTAAAACCTTCGGAAGATAAGAGGAGAGTAAAGCGAAAGACGGCCTGTAATTAAGCGATTCTGAAGCCTTAATCCTCCCAGTCTGTCCTGTAATGAAGTCTGCAGCGCAGGTTTTGTTTCTCAATCACGATGTATTAACACGCAAAGAAAGGTTTGACCGGACAAGTCACGCGGACGCCAGACACAACGTCATCACTAGTTTCGTTCGTTCGTCAACGGCTTCATTTCTTAAACGTAAGGTAATGTTAACTGAACTGGACAGTTTAACCCGAGAGTATTTTCATTTAACTTTATTCCAAGTTGCGGGAACAGTCGTTTATCCAATTTCAAGTAATACTGTTTATAATTCTGGGGTTTAGGTGGGTTCTATCAGCGGCGGGGTACAGCCTTTTTATGCCCAACTTAAGTTATTGAAACCTACTTAAAGTTTCGGATTAGCGTTCGCGATGTCGAGTGAACTCATTCACGCATGATGCTAAGTCTCTCAATTATTGTAGAGAACGCCTATAACTTGTAGAGAGTATGGAAGGAAATAAATTGCCTACACTTGAAGACCATTACATAAATATATAAAATTCAGTGGATTTACAGACGATAGGACCTTATGTAACCCAAACTTTGTTTTTAAATGTATATTCAATTTTCTCAGTCTCTGACATGATAATTTTCCTTACTTGACTAAATTTAGAACATCATTGAGCGGTGCATGCCCAAGGAACACCGTTGTATTTCTTGAATCGTACACTACCTATTCGCTTTATTTCGTTATTGATCAGTACTGACGACAGAATGGGGTCTGCTAAGCTCAGCAAAACTGAAATGGGCCTTTACAGAATATAGAGTCATGGTTCGAAGTGGCATATACAAAAATGAAGTTCTGGGCACTGAAGCGAAACATATATCAAATTCCCCTCACTATTGAAGAAAACAACCCCAGTAATCATCTGGGAAAGGCTCAATCCAAGATAATTTAGCGTGAATGATGTTTCTTTCAATTTCTTCAATACATTTAAAATTATATGCGCCAAATAGGCCATTCTTAGAGCTAAGACTCATCAAACTGGAACGCTGTGCCTCTTTCATACTGATAATCTGACACGGATTGAGCGAAACTCTATTCAAAGCTCGCGTTCATCCTCGAAATAATTCGGGGGATTAGAGTCACCTTTAGAGATTCTTATCCAAAGCGAAACACCCAAAGAATCAAAGGAAAAAATAAACCTCTCCATCCTTCGCTGAAATACCTTGGTGTGAATGTTATAACTCTAAACAAAGATTATCGAGAGATCAAAAATTAATTGAAGTAAATGTATTTCAGATTTTATGGGGACTATGAATTCATTTCTTTTTTTAGGTTATTAGTGGGTAGACCTACGTTTTAATTTGTATAAGCTTCTCTAATCGAAGGAGGGTTTACAGTTTAGATCTAGTTTAAAATTTAGGTTAGGCCCTATAATTGAAATAAGTTGGCGTATAAGCTCATAGCCCATTATATACTGTTAAAAGTTTTTAACATGGGCAAGCAATAGGCCATATAGCTTAATAAACCAACGAGTAAACCTGAAGTATGCAAATATTTGTCGGAATCATCATACTACAGGTGACGACTAAAAGCGTGAATTCACAGAGATGACAGAGGAAACTTCTCGAACCATGGATAGAATAGACGATGCCTTTCCTAGTGATGAATTGTCAAAGGGACAGACCCTGGCGACTGTTCAA
The DNA here is from genome assembly GCA_023014485.1 of Bathynomus jamesi. Taxonomy (NCBI): domain Eukaryota; kingdom Metazoa; phylum Arthropoda; class Malacostraca; order Isopoda; family Cirolanidae; genus Bathynomus; species Bathynomus jamesi. Next base: position 598,959 of record JAJOZX010001344.1, read on the forward strand.
TGCATTCCCGAAGGCGAGTTGTTGACTGATGTCACCAAAGAAGGAAACGATTCCGTCTCACACCTCCCCTTTTCAAAAGATGCGGTCATAGGACGCGTCAACTAAGCCTTCATCCCGGGTTCCCATTTCAGTGATGGTGGGATTGATTTGTTCGCTTACACAGAGTGCTCTTAAGCGGAAGAGAAAGGTAACATTCTATTTACTTTGGAACTTGTCTCATCTGAATGCTTTGTAACTCATAAATTCCTCCGCTCTTTAACCAATCCGGATCAATCATCGCTTTTATCCAACCCTAAGGACTGACGAGGCGAGGGAAGAAACGCTGAAAGAGCTTACACAAATATCGCGAATTTACATTTTCACAGCTATTAATAATAAGTAAATAAAACGGGAAAACTGACTGACATATAAAGACATTAGGCTAAAATGTAATTTTATTCGAAACTTTAGTTACCTTACAAATTGTCACCATGTGATTACACTTCCTATTTATAGTGCCCATGTCTTACCATTTTTAATTATTAGATACGACTGAGGCCTATCAAAATATTAGGTCATCCCATAAGTAATGCGGCATTTTTTAATTTTTTTTTTTTTTCAATTTTTATCATTATTTTAAGGATAGAAATCAAACAACTATTTGAAGTTATTTATATTTAAATAAATATTTATTTAAATATAAATAACTTCAGAGAGTTGTTTGATTTCTATCCGTAAAATAATGATAAAAATCTAAAAAAAAAAAATTACAAAATGCCGCATTACTTATGGGATGACCTAATATCTAGGCTAGTTGGTGACAAAGTCAATTTTTTACCTAAAAGTCTTACTTTATGTGTAGGTTAGATATTATTGCTCAATTTTTTTCGTTTAAGACCAAAACTAATCTTTCTCAAGGAGGCCTACCGAGGTTTGGCGAAAAAAATTTTACATGCAACTGGCGTAACTATTTGTCACATGCCATTGTACTTTATGTCCATATAAACAAAGTTCATCTCTGGCATCATTAAAGGTCTAACGCCGTCGTGATTCAGCCTGTGTGTGTGTGTTTAACTTCTTGCAAGCGGTATTCGTTTAAGAAATTAAATTATTAATTTAGTACGCGGCGAGAGGAGAGAACCTTGCAACCAGATCAGTTATGCAAATGAATGCAAGCCGAGATCAAATAGGAAAGGGGTTTTATTAATGTTATTGCCGCTCGTTCCTCTCCCCTTGACATTGTGACACGCTCAATATTCTCTCATTCTTTTTAATTGCACACGCAAACAGGATCCCTTCCACGGAGACTTACGAGTGCTATAAAACACACACAAAAGTAATTAGACAATTTAATTGATTTTCAGATGCCACCAGAGGGTCACCAAAAGATCCACCAATTTCTTCCTTCACTTAACACCTAATGGGTATACGCCATGTCCCGTATTACTTACTGTTGGCACTGAGTGCAGGGCCTATTAAGATGCGGCTCTGACCCTATTGCATTTTTTAACCACTGCTATGTATGTTTACATTACAAATATGGGCGAAGCCACGTAAACCACTAAATTTATTTGATTAATAACTCGGGGAATAATGAAAATCAGACTTCGGGTCGTTAAAAAGGCTCAGGCCCAATACTACATTTCGAGAAAATAAAACCAATATACAAGGTAAAATGAGACAATAAATAACATTTGTGGACTGAGTAAACAAAGAGGTCAGTCCTTATCTGCGAAGCAGTCCCTTTTTCGCTCTGCATTATAACAGATCGTTAAACTTTGACAAGAGCCAAAGGCCGCCAAAAACAAACCGAACCAGAGATTACATCGAAGCCATGAAATTTGGGTAAGTTAGGGCCCTTTGTTCTCCGATACCAACAAAGACGGATATGGGAAAGAAAGGCTTACCCTAATATAGGCCTACGGGCCTACACTCTAAACCCCCGGAAGGATGTAGACAAGTAAATATCAGTGTGAAATACCGTATGGGCTTATGTCTACTCAACTATTATGTATAAGTATGCAGAGGACTCTAGTTTAATTAAAAATGCATTTCATTTTATTCCCAGCCTTAGCTTTCATGCACTACACGAAAATATCCATCACTAAATTAGGCCTAGGCCTATTCTATATAAAATCTAGAGACTTTCAATAGGATTTTGGATATTTGGAAGGTTTTAAGAAATAATAAACAGAATCACCGCTCCGTAACCCTATAAGAAGGCTAAGAAAATAAACATAAATGAAAGGCAAGCAAGACTAAACAACCAATTATAGTGATTGACGGAAACAACAACAGTTCAAATTGAAAAGCTTTTCATTTCAAAACCTATAAGAAACAGTCACTACCTATTAGAACTAGTTAGCCTCATCACTATATAGGGCTTCAAGATCCATTGCCCAAACACGAGTTAGGCCTAGGTCTACCATCGGCAACGTCACTGCACACATGTCAGAAGCAACAATATCGTGAGTAAAACCCAGTTTTTATCAAATTTATTAAAAAAGTTAAAAATTATTCACACCCTCCTTGACACTTCATCGAACTGTAGGAAGTCTTAAATTAAAAAGTGGCTTCAAAAAGAGGTCACGCTCACCATTAAAATTAAATATTAACACACACCCTATTTTAACTCCATTATCAGAAGATAGTTTTTCAATAATCAATTACTTGCCTCGCTTTCCAGCAGAATTATCTATCAGTTTTAAAAGTTTTTACATAAATAACTTGCCTTTTATGTATGGCTTATAGTATGAAGTGGTTATTCATTCACTAGTATCCCAATCGACCGGCGATGCAAACTGAACCAACAATAGGACAATAGGTAGTCAGCCTATACACTTCTTCCGGGCAAGAACCTGAATAGGCACTACGCTATTTTGTAAGCTCGTTTTTTTTAAAAAGAATATCGACCATTAACGAAGATTACATAAAGACAACTTGAAATTACGAAGGAAACAAGCTAGAAGGTATTTACTTATGTGTGCCACTGAAGGGATCTGAGGGAGGGCCCTAGGGAATAATTAGGCAGAGGGGAGCCTCAGAGACGAGGGAGAGAGAGGGAAGATGATTGTTAAAGAAGGGGATGTGGTGAGCACTAATAAAATAAAAGCCTAAAATGCTTCATGAATAAAGACTTAGTTTTTTCATACACGCGATTAACGTCTACGGCAAAAGAATCGATAGTGCCGGCGTTAAGAGGAAACTGGACCGGGCGACCATACTCACTTTACTACTTTCATATTTATATAGCCTCCAATCATTAATAAAATAACCACTTCAAGTGGTCATTAGTCTAGGACCAACCTATCCCCAATTTTTTTCAGTTGTGACAAACTGCGCTGTACATAACTTGCTAAGGCCTTGTGGGTCCTCGTCTAGCGTTTTCCCTCGGAACTTGGAAAATAGTAGTTACAAGTACATGCCACCTTTGTTACTGCACTAGAGCCCATAGGCCTACTCACTCAAACCAAAAGGACAAAGAACAGTGTAATTATTTTTCTTAAGTTTTATTTTCTGTTCAAAATATTTTTTCATAAATCATATTTAAACTTGAACGTCTATTAATCCGCCCACGCGCACAAACACGAGAATTACGACCACCACACAACATGATAAACTATTTGATAACCAATCTAAATGTTTATAGAGTAATCATACGAAAATAATAGCAACCATTTAAGTTGGTAACCAGAAAACTAAATTATTACCCTAAACATTTGGTTTGGTTGTCAGAAAGTTTATCATGCTCTTTATCTTAATTTTTTTGGCTCTGGTTGGCACTATAAAGAGCCTAATATAGAGTTACAGTATTTTCGTTCAAAATTACCAATGGGCTATGAAAAATTGAGAACGATATAAAAAGGTTTATATTATGTTGACATTTCAGTTTTCTAATAAAGCTAACGCGTTATATTAAAATATAACCCATTCACTACGTCAAGCGAGGTTGGGGGCAAATGACTTAATCACTTTTAGATGATTCGGATCTCGCATAGTTATGGGTCCCCTCTGTCACACGACATTTGCCGTTATACTGAGGTCGGGGGTTCGATTTCAGATGATGCTGGTAACAATAATGATAAAGGAGTTAGTGTAATGGGCCGCATTAGTTGGTCTGAGCGCTGTGCCAGTTTCTCGCCCTCTTCACTGCTTATTATCGTTTAAAGGTCCTCAACAAAATGGTTTTACACCTACTTGAATTTTGAGGATAAGTTTAAGCAGCATTGGATGTTCAAAACTTATCACCCAGTATAGGCTAGGCCTACGGTACTTTACGATTCTTCATCATAGGTATACAAGGCTCTCCAAAATATTTAATTGTAGGGCGTTGTAACTTGGCTTTTATATTTATCCAGATAACTATACTAAAACTAATTTAGGCGCTCAGGACACAAGCAAGATTTGAAGTAAAGATAAAGGCTAGTTTCCAAAGAAAGCCATTAGGCAACAAAAACCTAGTTTTCGAATCAACAATAGGTTTACTAAGGGCCGAATATCTTTGCGACTGAATAAAATAAAAGTTCTCCGCGCAAATAAACGATATCGTAAGATTATGTTCCCGAAATGGCGCCGCCACTCTCGAATCGAAGTGGTGTTGATTTTGAATTTTCTTCCCTGAGCCCAAAACCTAAAGCCATAAATTCGAAACTAGAAAAGGGATCGCCATTAAGACATTAACAAAAGCCGAAATTGAAGATTAAAACTCCATCTCGCGATTTCTTGTTTTGAATTTTCTTCCACAATTGTTGTTTACAGTTAAGCTGCTGTGGCCATTCTCTTGTGTAAGGCTTATACAGGCGTCTTAGTCTATGGACGAGACGAGGATACTTTTCTAATCCTGAGAAAATATTTTTAAAATTCAAAAATTTACGTAAATCCTATTGTACCATTTGCTAAACTTTATTTGATACTAACATCACTAAACAGAAAGGTACCTAGTTTTCATACACGTAAATAAAAATGATCCGATGTCATACGGCGTATTGTCCTCTAACTGAATATAATGCGTCCTAAGGAGAAAGGAGCCATTCAAGAATTAGTTTAAAAAAGATAAGGAAAACAGACCGGAATTTCACTATGCTGAAATATATATACACACGTGCAGTGTTTGCCTGCCTTACGGACCCTGACATTTAATCTAATTTAAATAACTTAATTAACCAAACCCAGCCTCGCTTTCATTATATTACATCACCTTTTTCTTCTAAAACAATGTTTTTAAAATAAAACTATGGCGACACTGCTAATGTCGCGATAGGCTGTGTGTGTATCCTGAAGACTGACAGTTTCGTAAGATAGTCAAGAGCGCGCGCACACCTATGTATACGATGTACCGACTTTTATTCCACAAAGTGCCTACTAAAAATCTAACCTAACCTTAGTGACATCGAACTAAGAAATGTGTAATAAAGTAGCGCGGATGCAACCGAGGTCTCGAAGAGCGTTTTCTGTAAAGCTCGTAAGTAGTGAGGCACCAGCTAAAGCCAATATATCCTAATTAAGACTCGCATGTTTTATTCGACAGTAAAAATGTTTGATTTTTATATACAGTATAAAGACGTATCTAAAGTGTTAATTTAAAAACTTTCCCTCTGGAGGCTACATCTCTGCATTATCACACACACTACTTCGTTACTGTGAGGGTGGTGGTTAACATAGCCGACTACGAATCCACCGGCCCCAGGTTCGATTCCCGGTAAGAGCAGGGGGCGCGCAGCTTACCCAGCTGCTCATCCTTCCATAAAAAAATAGGTTGGTAGATAAATGGGTACCTTCGTGGTTAAGACGCTAAGCTGCTGATCGAGAGGTCATGAGATTGAATCCGGGGAAGGGTTTTATATTTTCGGACTACCCGTGTTGGGTCGTGGTTCAGATTACACGTTAAGCAGTAGGTCCAAGGCAGAACATCAAGCTTGACCTTCGTCAGAATGAACAATTCGGGCGGAAGCAAAACCAAGGTGATATATATGTATGTATATATATATATAATATATATATTGAATAAGGATTCTCGTTCAATAATTTATCGAACGAGCGGTGAATCGCTTTGGGAGGTTTGGCACTTCAATGAGCTGCTCCTGCCTTTGAACCCTCGCTCATTTATTTACATAATTTGAACTGCTGAAAAGGAATACTTAAGAATATTTTAAATAACCTATACCAATTAAATTTAACTACATTGACCAACGGATGTTTTTACCGATCTGATCAGATTCTCTACCCTATCATAAAAACTAATCCAACTTTAATCCCCCCCCCCCCCCCCCCCCCCCCCAGTGCTACGGACAGGGTGAAATTATGTAATAGCTATGTATCTGTCGGTAGTACTTACGAGTTAACTAATATAATTAACCCCACAGCCGACCGACGTATATCAGCACCTCTAGTTGGATCCACGCTCGCGTTAACACATTTAAATAGTTTCGTATAAAACATTTGGAACAAATTTAAGCAAGTGAAACCTTAATATTACTTTAAGCTCAATAGCCACGTAGATTTTGAGTACAGCTTCACAAATTCGGTCTCACTGGCTTTGGACGAGAGGCTCAAAATTTTTATGGCCGAGGTATTTTTGTGAATGTGTAAATTTATGGTCTCACTTGGTTTTCCTCGATTTCACAAAAGTGTGCGAAAATAGATAGGCTTTGCTAATCCAACAAAACCATTTGTTTTATGTGGGTATCCGATTCTGGATACTTCGGTCAGATGAGCAAACCAGTCTGGTGGTTACTTACCTTGTGTACCCACGTTACGCTGAAGCTTGCAAAATAATAATAGAATCAGTAGAAAACATTGATGATGCAAATCATTTGTGACAACAATAATATATAGGCTCTACTATGACAGCTGCATTACAGGCATTTTAGTTCTACCGTAAAGTTGAGTCAACGGAGGCTGGTAGGCCCATGAACCGTATTACTATTAGTAGGTCTACCAACCTGCATATCTGTCACACGCAGGCTATACCTTACATCATTTATGCAACTATGACAATTATATAAGGTAAGCCTAATGTTCAGTCCTAGGCTTACTAACTTGGGGCTTATCTAGACTCCTAGAGGCTTAAGAAGCACTACGGTAAGACTTTGATCCTGATTTTAGAACCAAGCGTTAAAGCTGGTACGTGGCCTGAGCGGCAAGTTCAGAAATTGAACAGGTTGCCTTATCAGCCTTATCGAAATACAAACAAAGGTTCTGTCGCTATTTCGAGTGACAGCTGATAGGAACTATTGAACTCGACAAACAGAAATCGATGTTGTAGAATGTAGCCTACAGGGGTATCGCAACTATTGTCGTGAGCAAACCACTTCCGCGGGAAGTTTGATTATGATAAAAAACAATTCAACCTTTTTATCATACTTTTACGCTATCTTTATCTCGACACCCCAAGTAAGTAAGGTCTCAAACACCGAATCATTTAAAACCGACATGGTATACTGTAAATCTTAACTAGGGTGGAAATGTGTAATGTAGTAAGGTCTATAAAACGAAAAATCAATCGCACTTACTGAATAAGAAATACAATGAAATTTCCTAATAGCTTGTTAACGGGAATGAATTTGCTTATTAATAAATTACACTTTTAATGCCTACATTAGTCACGCGTGCAAAGATCCAGAATAAAAGGACTTGAGGAAACGATATAAAACATTTAAGAAAGGAAACCAACTTTCAAAAGTTATACAGTGTGTGTGTATATATAATATATATATATATATATATATATATATATATATATATTAGGCGTTCAGCATTTTCTACACTATACACACGAAATTCTCTATTAAGCCTGTAAAGCTGAGTTTACATATGTATATTGTATTTCACAGTCAGGATATTCATAGATCTAAATGAAAAATAATAATAAAATTAGGAAGGCAAGAGGATGGGAGATTATCACGCTAAACATTGAAAGGTAGAACGGCGAACACGCTCATGTTACATTAATCACGCGGGTTTTAATTTGGAGTCGGTCTTTTAAAAATATTTTACTCTTTCGGTTCTCATGCTAGAGACAAAGTAATACTTAGGTCCGAATGGAATGAAAAAAGCCACGATGAAGAAATAGTGTCTCAGAAGGCCGCGAGAGAGATCCCATCAACGCTTGTGGTAATGGTTGTGTTTGTGGCTTAGGCTGCGGCTAACTATATAGTTGTATGTAACAAATTCGTGTCCTCACTATGTGGTTATTATATGTCACGGGAGGGGCATTTGTCACTATCGATTTCCGTGACGACTTGCATGGAAATTTCGCCCAAATAAATTTAAATTGGACCTAACGCGGTACAGACCTAATAATTGGAAAATTGGTTGGAAGCAGAATGGAATCAATTCGTATCGTTATGGAGTTATTGGATGTCAACGACTTCCATTGGGAAGGAAGGATAAAGAACCTACTATGTCAGTCTAGCAGCCCTGACAAAATCAGGGTAAATTAACTTCAATTGGGCCCTAAATATTCTACAGACCTATCTGATTAAAACCTGCTACTTGGGTAAAAAAAATTTCAACATACTAAATATTTATTACTCTAAGGTTTAGTTAATCTTAAAGATAACTAGGATCTATATAGCCCAAGTCGGTTTCCTTTAAAAAAAAATGTAAATATACGGGCCTACCATATCCTTAGTATAATTTGACCTGCTAGAAATATTAGGCCGCCAAATTTGTGACCACATTTTTTAACGAGTTATTCAACCTTTCCTTTGATGTGGTCTTAAATTAGGCCCCGTACCAAACCCACCAATCGGAATTCGACCATAGATTTTAATTAAAGCTTAACAGGCCTAGCCCTATATTAGTGCATGAGCCAAATCCACATGTAAAACAGGTTTTTTTCCAAACTCAGCCCTATATGATGCTACAGGAAAAACATGAAAAAAATCACTATTGGGTTTATATCCAGATCTAGTAGTTTAACATTTTGCTTTATAAACATACGACACTAAAAAATTTGGTTGAAATCTTGTTCAAAAGACTCCAAATAGGCCTCGGAAAACAACTTTACTATTTTAAATGAATGTAGTAGCTGTGAAAATATTCCAACCTACATAAATATGGACTACTAAGAAATAAGGATAAAATACAAGCAGTTCTTTCACGTCACAAAAAAGGCTGTGTTTTCATTTTATATATATGTAAAGTGCAGTGGAATTAGATTTAACATAATAGAGCTAAGTTTAAAAACCAAATTATTCGAACAGTTCCAAAGCCTAATTCAACTTGTGTTAGTACGTGAAATTTGGAGAAATGTTAACATGTACTGTACTTTTACAATCAAGAGCAGAACCTTACTCATTTCGGCTAATATTAAGTTTCGCGGAGACTAGATTATATTAGGTTAGGTGATCGTTTTAGATTGGTTAGTTATTTCCCACGTGACCAATTTCGGCCAATCAGAATCTTTGCAACAAATTTCGACTGTCAAACAACTGGTCTTAGTGAAATAATATCTACCTTTATTTTTATCGGATGAAGCCTGTTATAGCCTAAGTAATTTAGCGAGTTCAACTTTGAAAAATTAGACCACAATTTTTATATTCAGAGGTAAAGGTAATTAAATTTTTTTACATTTAATTTAATTTTAATGTTAGGAGGTAGGCCTTACGTTACGACACAGCTCTATTTTTATAATACAAAATATAACTAACCTATATAAACTGACTTATTAAAGCCTAAAATATTTCAATATATTAAAACTCGCCAATTTGCTCGTTGGAAGATTTTCTATATATTACAAAGCATAGGTTATTAGTAACATTATATACCTAAAATGCAATTTTTAAAATGGGTTAGGACCAGACCTACATAAAGACTCGCTATTCAACTCGGCCAGACCTATGAGTGTGCTAATAAAAATATGAAATTTATCAACTGCAGTTAACTTCTTAACTGTTATCAACGAGTTATAGCGTCTATCGGTGTTTATAAAAGTGAAAAAAGTGACGCTTAACTGGTTAATCATTGGATGCCGTTTTTAATAAAGCATAAAATGTCTAAGGATTACTCGGGACACGATTTTCACTAAAAATTGCCGTTTAATATGCTTTCATATTAATGTTCCGATCACATGCAAAAATAATAGGTTTAACGTGCAAACCATGCAGATTCTGATAAGAATTACGTGAAAAAGCAAGTTTCTATTTTTTTTAGAGCAACAAATGAGTTTTTCAGGAGATATTCTCCCGTGTGCCAGAAGACCACCTATTTCATTCCTTTATCCTTGAGCTGACAAAAACCCTGGAAGGAGGCTCGAGAAATAGCCTCGGCCTATTTAAGGATCCAAAGACGACAGCAGCGATTAAAAAAACATGCTTTTAGCCTACTTGTTCACATGCGCGCCAAAACTAAGATTGTAAACATTATATAAAGTTATCTTAGACTAAGATTTGTATAATTTAGTTTTTCATTATTACAGACATTGGGCCTATCATAACCTTGTCTACCTAGGATTAGTCCAGAACAATCAGATGCCTTACCTTTCAAAATTACTGAAGATAATTGCTTATTAATTTCAATTTCAGGAGACATTTAAAATCCATAGGCTTCAGGCTTATTTTAACTAATATCACGTCAGATTGTGCTATAATATAGGGCCTAGTGCCAAATGGCTAATACAATATTGTATTTATAGACTATATAGCCTACCCTTGAGATCAAATAACTTTAAAAAGGCTTCATATATAGGCCTACATAGGGGCCACCTAAGTTAGCCTTCTAATTTTCATCTGGTCTCAAACTTAGCCTACAAAGAGCGATAAGGGGCCCTTGCTTACTGGCCAATTTTAGACTATCATAGGCTCTCGTCTTAGTCTTGAGGAACTTTTGAAACACTACTTATAGTCAAGTTAAATGTCTAAAGTTAAGTTAGTTAAAAGCGGACCTGAAGATTGTCACAGCCTAAAATTAGGCTAATTTTTAAAACTTGTTTATACACTGGCCAGGCTCATAATATTTGATTACAAGTAGTTTGGTAGGCCATACAAAAAATATTTATTATATAACTTTCAGTTATAAAGAAAGAATTAATTCAGATTAAATTCACTGAACGTTGCATAATT